>MU277189.1:723655-940126 GCA_022160305.1 Artomyces pyxidatus
CCCATGCGTGACGCCACGTGATGTGACGCGCTCGAGGAATTGCAAATTAGGAGCAGCGGCCAACTTGAACCGCTACTCATTTGTGGCATTTGCTCAGTAGTTTGAACGTTGAACGTTGAACACCGACCACACCATGGACATCGGTCATACGTCTGCCTGTGACCTCTGTCCCAAATTTGACGGTGGACAGCCGTAGTCGGCTCTGGAGGAAGGCGTGAGGCCCGCGATTAGGCGGTTGTCGTTCGGCATGGTCGAGGACAACTCGAAGGTACGTTGTTCATCCAGAGAGCAAAGCCTTTCTCGTCGTTCTTAACGATACCAAGGGTATTGTCTACCAGGTCACCGTTATTTCTTTGCGTCTCGCCGTCGCACAAACCTTTGATCCAGTCCATCGCTTTGTCACTTGATGCGTACATGGGCCCCATGGAATCCTACGCGGAGGTCAGCAGAGAGACTTCACCCGCCAATAATCTCGCTTTACCTGGGTTATTGACTGGCCTCCTGGTATGCAGTATTTGATGCGTGCGTGCGTGTTCGTCTATGCGCGGAGCTCGGCCATCATCTTGCTCATCCACCAACATGGTATAGTTTTGCTAATTAGGCCTTGTCCCTATCGATGATCTGTAAAGTAAAGGTATGTTGCGTCCTGCGGTTCATCTACCCACTGTCATTTACGCTATCAGTCATCACCATAATGGGTGCGCACAGTTTTTACTTGCATATCTGGCAATGCATATACATGGGCTTGTGACCCGAACAATCTCTCCATTTGTGATAGCCCATATGACCCTTTCTGGTACGTGAATTCGTCTACCACCAACATGGGGGCACATCTGACCAGATATAACGGCTGATGCCGTATGAATAATCTCAATGCCCGACATCGCCTTTCATCGGTCTCGAGTCGCAGCCAATGAAGAACACTCTAGCTCCCCGCTAGCCATCCATACTCTCGCGGTTAGCCGGTATTTCAAGGATTGTCGCCCGCCCCGTGTTTGGATTCCATTGCCTGAACCTGGCCACGCGCGCTCCGTGCACTGCTGCACTTGGCTACATAATCACTCGAACCAATCGCACTAGACGAAGAGCCATCTCGAAAGCATATGCCCCATGAGGTGTACATCTTTTTCGTCAGTGGACCGCACACGACCCGCGTGGCCGAAGTTCATCCATGTTTGGTACAACAGCCCATCCCTGTCGAGGCACCAGATCCTGACACCTCGGCCCTTCTGCTTATAGGATCTCAGACTTCCACCGGAATTCCACAGTTCTCTGGCCTAGGTACAAGGCTCATGCCGGCTTAAGACTCGTCGCTCACCCTCCGGGCCGCCGTGCGGACCGCTTACAGTCTTCTACGGGTAGTTCTGTTATGCTGCTGGATGCTGCTTCTGTTTGAACATCCCTGGAGCTGCATTCCACGCTCTGCGTCATCTGCATCATGACCCATCATGCGCCCTAGAGATCATTCTCATGGGATATTCAGTCTCCAACCTTGCACTCGAATCAGTGGCAACTACGACGTGTATGTTATCCGTCGGCAAGATGCCCCACCTCGCTTTTCTTCAGCCTGAACCCCTCTGACGGTTAGATGCACGAATGATCACAGCTTCACGCAGGAGTCGCGCATGTAGGTATTTCATCGTCTCAGCGCCGTGGAACCTTTTCGGTCAATTTTCCAGCCCTAGGATCACTCTGGTGCCTTAGCTGAGACCTCTGCACTCATAGCATCTGTATTTTCATCGTGAATATCCGCAGTCGATTTACACGACCCGACCCGAGGCGACCTTCACCGTAGCCATTCCCACTGTCATATGGTGAAACATCCGCGCAATCCTTTGAACAGTCTGAACAGCTTCCTCAAGGGATCCTACGAGGAGTACGTCCTTTGGGTAGTATGGCGCCGGAACTGTGCCCAGGTTTGTGATTTCGAGATCCGGCATGTTTTTCACTCAAAAATCTGTTTGCAGGAACGCACGGCAGACCACTGTCCGGCGAAATGGAGATTCCGCTATTCCGAACCCCCGGAAAGGGTATGGCACAACTACAAAGCAAGGCGCTAGAAGAGTCTTCGCTGACCCGTGCCTTCGAAGGACGCGGGGATTCGTCATTGCTGGATATGATTTTAAAGGCGATCCGCTTGATATTGAAGACCCCACGCGGAACTGGTCCGGAGTGAAAACAACACAACTCGATTCCCGCTGGCATTCGTACGCTTGCGTGGGTGTTTGGTGACAATTCCCTTCTCATCTGTGTGAAGACAATGTGCTAATCAAATTTTCTCAGATGCTGCTTTATCTCCTCCATCAAGACGATCCTCGTACGCCCGCCTGCCATATTCCATGCCAGCCATGTCAGGCAGAGATTGATAAATCTCCCTTATGATCTCCCCCCTCTCTTAAGACCTGCGATTGAACCAGATTGCGTCTCTTACAGTCCCACACCTCGCGCTGCTGGAGACATTCAGTGATCCCTCGATGATCGGGACGACACATACTAGTTTCGAACCTTGTCCACTTAGTATTTCCTCCAAAAATTGAGTATAGTATACGGTGTGTGTTCAGATACCCTTTCTGATCCTTCATGCTTATATTACACTCCAAAATGGCACGAAACACGCCTGCGCAGCACACAGGGTGCTTTGAAAACCAAAAATATTTCCTAGAGTCGAACAGCACGCAGCGTGTGTGGTTAGATTTGCACCTACGCAGGGGAGGACACGGTAGTACGGTACGTTCTCAGTCTCTTCTACATTTGTTTCACCTTCTCCCGTCGCTTAGTGGGCACTGATCGCAATCCTCACCATCATCCTTGGGCAGATCAATCGCATTCTATGTTAACGCAGTAACACGGACGCTCGCCAAGTCCAAATCGTACCATGGAAACCCACCCACACCCTCACATTCAGCCGTTATGTTTCGTACGTTTGTCAAGACGCCGAGCTCGGCCGACACCGACGACTTCTCCAGAACATCAGTGGCCAGACATAACAACTCCGCACGCTTCTTTTTGCAGCGCTGTTCGCCGAACGTCAGGATGACCCCAAGCGACGCCAGCACATTCTGTAGAACGTTCGGGAAAGCGCCATTCTCCGAACATCTTGCTTGCGCCGCTTTTCGCCGAGCGCGAGGGGCCAAAACCGACGCCACGCTCCAATCCCGGCGCCCGTGGTATGGAGCGCGATCAAATGGCGAACAACTACCGATTGCGGGCCTCTCCTGGGAAGCGTTTGATCGCGTCGGCAGTCCTTGGGCCTTGGGCATGTTTGCGTGCGCCGTGCCTAGCACTAGGTCTGCGCAGGACTTTCTTCGCCGCGTCACCGTCGTCATTCCCACAGCGTATCGCAAGCGTGGCGGCCATCGATGTTTCTCTTACGTCCTGCAAAATTCGGGGCCTGGCGTACGGACGTGCACATGGCACCGTCTCTAATCTTGTGAGGACTGTTCCATTGGATGTGTTTTCGACCCCCGAAGACAAGGGTTCCGCAGCTAGCTTTGCCGAGCTAGGAAGTATTGCCGTATGGGTCGGAGGAATGATGGCTTCTGTAAGTGCATATGTACTCGCGCTGTGCTCATGTTCAGTTCATTTTTTTTGATATCGTCATCGGAGTAGAGAGGCGTAACTGCGTCGCACTCGATACGCTACCAGTCCGCGAAAAATCGCACGACATCGCCCTTCACACTTGGATATCGGTCTCTATCCTCGTCTTTCCACCTCTTCCACCACGACACACAGATGCCGCCATACTTCTACACAATACGGAATGGTACGCAAATATTCAGGTCTACTCCTTTATCGCCAACCTATCGATATAGGACTACCCTCACTCCATGACGAAGCATACTTACGGGAGCTTGCGGATCTTAACCTGCGCAGTCGGCCACCCTCGGCTCCTCCTTACGCGGTGCGGCGTCTGTCGACACCAGCTTGCTCTCCAGTCAGCCGCGACCCGCCAAGAACCCGCTCTCCGCATCGCCGCCTCCGCGTGTACGTCATGTATCCCACGTAACGCTGTCCCGTCGCCTCCGCCGCGAGCCTGCGACGGCGATGTGCCGTCGCGTTTGCCCCTGCGCTGTTCCGCCGTCAACGCGCAACGATCACGTCGTACGTGAAGGCCAGGAACGCATCCATATGGGTGCGCTTACGTGCGTATTCTGTATCATCGTTTCATGCCGTGAGGCTATCTCCGATTCCGCTCAAGCGGCCCCTGGAGGACGGATTGTGAAGACCCCGTCGTTCTTATTCCATTGTCCGAGTCTATGTCTCCATAATTACTCACGCCATGCACCATTCTGATCCTTCAGGCCCGTCAATAAAACCCAGTGCCTCCGTTCACCTGCCTAAACCCATGCCGCGCGGCGCGTTCGCCATAGCTTTGTGCCGTCGTCGCTCTGTGCGTAGGCGGCTTTGGTCGTGACTCTCACCGCTCCGTCACCAACACGACTATCCTCATCCTCGACGTGCACAGTGGAGTCAGTAATTGATCCCTTGAACACCAAACTGGCTGCGGCGTGTCAGAATGGCTACCATGGATTTGCCTTTGTTACCGGGCGTCTCAACCGCGCTACCAAGGCGGCACATATTGCAGTGCTCGGCCGAGACAGTCTGGTAGGGCACTCTGGGCACGACCAGACTTTGTATGCCCTTTTGGACCTCTACAAGTTCGCCTTGTAAACCCTTGTTTTCGGCGCTTGCTTACGCTCTGGTTTGCCTACGGTCGTAATTCCCCGTCATCGGGCCAAGTCAAGACACGGCGACAGCGACCACCTAGCGGTGCTCTACAACCTCTACTTCCTCAGTGTAGGTATACCGGTTTCTACTGCCAACCTGCCAAGACGACGGGATGTTGATGAAGGACAAAGTGCTTTGGTAACATGCAATTCCATGTTGCACCCCATTCGATCGGGCGAAGTGCATCTCGTACCGTTTTTGACGACCTGTCTCGCAATGAAAGTCTCAAGCTGGAGACCTGGATCGGCAGTGCCTGTTATGAGGCTATCGCCTCTTGACAGGTAGGACAATGCACGGTTGACGTACGGTGTGTTTTTCGCTCCCTTCCCGAACGACCGTCGAATCAAAGGCCAGAGTTCGTGCATACTTATCGCATCATCCTAGCATGCATCTGTCTTTGATTATCATCGGCATCTCCTGTCATCCTATGCACAGCGCAATTATTGCCAGCATGGTTTGGCTCTATGAATCGAAAACGTGTGTGGCATACGCGACCGCCTATCACACGCTGGCTGATTTGGACGAGTACGTGAGACCTGCGTGCAACGTGTTGGACGGAGGGAACCTTGTCCCAGATGGAATGCCGCGTTAAGTATATTGCTCTGCTACAGTCTGCTGCTGACTGCAGGGTGTCCGTTGCAGGGCTGATGGATATGCATGTACCGTGAAGTCCCGCAGGACTGAATAGACTTTATCCTGAACCTCCCTATCGCGTCACGATACCAGACGGTACCGAGTTCTGAAATTGCAGACAGGGTCTCTTCGTCGGGATCGACCCTTTTGCTGTCTGTCCAGATATATCTTCGGGGATCCGTGGCAATGTTCCCTTGGCAATGTTCCATGGTCATGTAGGCGGCTACACATGTGCACGCCGCGCAATATATTATGTTGACTCTATTGAGCAACCTCCTTTTTGGACGCCTTCACTCGCACACAGTGTGTAACTCTTTTCAATCGGTGTTGCTGGAACAACCTCTACGAGGTGTATTACTGTACACGTCAGTCTAGAACTAGAAACAATGGAAGCAGAAGCAAAGCGCAGCAGACCCAGGGAGGCGATGAAGGGGCGTATGTACGGAAGAAGCCCTAAGCAAAACAACAGCAAGCGCACGAAACATTGGTAAGAAACTATGTCGACGAGAAGGAAGCCAGAGAGAGGTATGTATGCTGTGTAACTTTTGAGCAGGCAGAGTGCTGGTGTGGATGGGAGGTCGTCGTCAGGGAGAATAATGCACGAACACGTTAATAGGGACGGGACGTCGGGATGCTGTTGTATACACGGGGTAATAAAATAGGAACACGGTGCAGGGATTGCGGGCAGAGGATTATGTCCGTAGCAAGGAGGATAACGCGTGCCAAAACGCGTGAACGAGGCCGGGCGCAGCGCGCAGCCCGGGCTCAGTCCTGCCTGCTGAGCTCAGCCTGGGTGAGGTTGAGCACAAAGGTGCCGGGATAGTTTTTTGGGGGCTGGATAAGCTTGACGGGCTTCCCCTTCTTGGGAGTGCTGCGCTGCGCGTCCCGAGGGTGTGGTGATGATGATGATACGGGGGTGAATGAATTGGCGATGGACGCGAAGGGGCGCAAAGGGCGGGATGCGGGGAAAGGCGCACGGTGTTGGCGAGGCTGGGCGGTTGCTGCGGATGAGACAGGGCCCGAGGAGGCGAGCGGGGAGGAGACGAATGGGCGGGGAGCGGAAACGGACATTGCTGTTTAGACGATGAGGGGAAGTGCGGGGTGCGGGGAAGAGATGGACTTGCTTGAGTTATATAGGAGTGAAAGACGGTGGAGATAACGAATGTTGTGGGGAACGATGGACGACGAGCGTTGGGGTTGCCCCGGCGGTTGACCGCGGTTCACCGTTGGGGCAAACTCCGTCCCTGGCCGGCATGCCGAGCCGGTCTTCAAGCCGTCGCTCGGCGCACATCCCCCCGACGGTCCCGACCACGTTCCTGCCGGCCCCGCCCCCCGACGACGACGAGCAACACCCCGTCTTCATCGTCTCTCTTCCCTCCTCGCCATTCCACACCATCACAACCATTCAACGCGCTCGCACTCTTCGTTTGTCGCCTTTTCTCCGTCTCCGAGTCCGCGCGTCCTTCGCGGCCTGCTTTCCTCTCCCACCTCTACCGACCACGTCGGCCCACATGGCAGTCCGACCGCATGCGGTGCAAACCACAGTAGGCACCGTGTGCTCCCGCAGTAATCCCGCCGCCCAAGTAAGTCACTGCTATCGATAGCTCGCACTTGTCGTCTCGGCGAGTTCTCACCATGACCTAGATGTCTACTTCGAGGACGCTCATGCCCTTCCTGCGACCGGTGACCCCTCTCTGTATCCTGCTTGGACGTCACCTCACTGCTATCAGCCGCGCGCACTGTCAATGTCGCATGCCACATGCACGCAGCATTAACCCCATAGCACGCGAACCTTTGGCCAGAGGTTAATTGGCATCCCAAACTTTCCTTCCATGTCGTTGGATTGTGACCATCGAGCTGTTCAATGAACAGTGTCTGCTCATGATATCGAGCACATACACGCAAATACACGCTTACAAGCAGTCACACTCAATGAGAAGACCAGGACACTTAGTCTTGGTAGCTGGATATGAATGTACGCCCTCACGTCTTTGCTGTGTGCATGTCGTAAAGCTGACGTATATCATGTCTTAGATCGCCACTGCCAGGATTCTTCCGGCAATCGGGCATTTGCAGCAGACGTCCGTCGTTTTTAGGTCTTGGACAACCCGATTGCACCCCCATTACTTCTAACCGCCAAATCTCGGACTTTTGGTTGGAGATCGCGCTTGGCCCGCTACAGCACCCAAGGTCATCTGCGTCATCTCAACTTTTCTGTCGAAACCCTTCGTGTACACCGCACCGTGGATTCTTGTTCCACAACGCAACGGATATTCACATGGATTCCGCGTTCTGCTCCAGGAGACCCGCATGGACCACATGGACCGGCATGGCGATTGAAGTGGGACGCGCTTCAGTTTTTTGAACGGGTGGGCTCTCGTACTCCGCTGTGCGCACGTCAATTCGGTGATCTCCTGGATCAGCAGCGTCTCTATGTACAAAGTTCACGCGTCCGAGACTGCTCTGGTCTAACAGGTTCCTGGAATACAAATCACAGCAGCGCGCCTGTTGTTCTCCTGACTCACTGAGTGTCAACCAGCCTGGCTATCTTACCGCCAGTGCCGTCGTTTCACCGAGGGACAACTCAGCGTTCAACTTGGCTCTTTGGGTCGCTTTGTACGCGATGGTTTCTGGCACGACCCCAGCTCGTCAGCGTCCGATATCGCCAATGGCGGAACCGTCGACCCCGATATAAAGAGTGCCATTTCATTTCATCACCTTCTGACTCATCCTGACTCTCATTCCCATGATGTTGCGCTCGAGTTATACCTTCGAACGTCTGGGAGCCGGACTGCTCTTGTCTCCAGTTCTGCACATCATGTACACGGTCCAAATCGCACTCGCACTAGCCATCGAGCCTGGACTTGTCATTCGGACTAGCATATTCGGCCTTCGAGCGATCCGCCCGCAAGACCATGCCTACCAAAACATGCCCAGGCAGACTTCGAGGTAGAAGTCTGTCAGCGCGATCCTCAAAACCCCGGGTGTTCTCAGACGCGCTCGGCTTCATGTATCCGACTCGCGGCGCAACACCGCTCCTGGTCACCGGTCACGTCGGACGGCGTCCGTCTACCGCTTTGTGGCAGGGGCATCGATCTTCTTACCGTCTGTTCCAGCCCTCCCACAGTGCATCATCACCCCGTGGCCAGAATGGCACGGACTGCGCGCCAGACTCGCGCTTCAAAGATCAGGACTGCGTTCCGCCGGCGCGTACTTGTGGCTACCAGACCCATCTACGGACATAGCGCGCCTATCTGCGTCGTACATCGTGATACGCTCGGTGACCGCGCCGTCGCCTCTGCTAGCTCGGCTGCCAGCTCGTATCCTCAGGAAAGTCACGTATTTCGTACCTACGCATCCCGTCATCGATGACGGCAGACACGAATGTATCATGTTCCCCCCACTGGATTATAGAAGCAGCGTTGTCTGATTGTGCGTGCCACACGCTGTCGCCCACACGCTAAATGTTACAAGCAACAGCTTCTTCTCATAAATATGCACTTCGTCGCTATCGTCCGACACAGCGTTCGGTAGGCAGAGTAGATAGGTAAGTAGGTACGAGAGCAATGACGCGACCCCGGCGTGCAGGGCGCCTGATGCGTGGGATGCCCGAAGCCTGCGATGATATGTACACTATGTAACAGAAAACGCGGGGTGCAGATGGCGCAATTGGGAAGCATGCGACACCAGCACGCAAGCGCGCGGACGAAGTGAGGGGTCTACGTCATGGACATGTACAAAGGATGGGGCGGCGGTGCAAGTGGGACTGTGTGGGACGGGTGGGCGACGTGTGTGCGTGCAGAACGTGAGGCGATAGTGCGGGGGTATATCGCGCTGCGAAGCGAAGCGAGCGGGACGCGGCCGTGCGGTGATGCGCATGTGAAAGACGCTGCCCTGTCGTGCGCCAAGGGCCCTGCGCGGACAAGGCGCGTGGAGACAAGTGTGCGCGGATGCGCTGCGATCAAGAAGCGGTGTGTGGGTGTGTGCGATGCGGGAGCGGACACGGGTGCGACCTGGTGCGTGATGCCTGAGACGTGAGTTAGAAGCGGGGCGGGAGGGCGGCGCCGGGCCTATTGCACGTCGACGAGCAGATTGCGCTCGAGGATGAACTTGCCCTCCTTGTACTTCTGCGAGGGTTCGTAAGCCTTGTCCTGCGCCCAGTCCATCAGCCCGACCTGCACACACAAAGGATGGATGGCAAACGCACGTATTTCCATCCGAGGATTGTGCCGCATTTGCAGCAGTAGATGTCGCGCACGGTGTGGTTGCCTGTGGTCATCTGGCGGTCATTCGGTTCACCTTCTACGACGTTGACGCTGCAAAGCGACGCTAGATCAGTGCGAGTGCGAGCAAGGAAAGTGGGGGTCCTTACACGTCTTCAAAGAGGTATGCCCGGCCGTGCTGGCCGTTGAACGCCTGCCGCACGGGTGCCAGTCAGAGATCTCAGCAAGCAGCAAGAGCGGGGTCGGCGGCAACTTACCCTCGAGACCATGGAATGGATCGTCGCCAGATGCGTGCGACAGTTGGAGCATCCGTATACGCGGGCTCCGGCCAGGTAGCGGCGATAACTCATGCCCATCGTTGTTCAGCTGCACAAAGAGGAGTGGGACCGCAGGAGTGCTTGAGCGAGAGCAGGGGCTTTGAGCAGACTGGACGGCAAAGCGGAAAGATGGGAGAAGATGGTGGCCAGCGCTGGGAGATTATATAGAGCGATGGCGATAAGGCAGGTGTCGGACGAGTGGTCGTGAGTCAGGAGGAGACGACATCCGACTCGACACTCGTTCCAGTTCAGCGGCACGGCTTGCCGGCCTTTGCACACGGCCCTTCCTCTTATAATCCGTCCGTGGGCCCTCTGAAGCGCCTGTACTTTCAATTCGCTCAGCCCTACAGATCTTGTTATGTACTATGCACAATTCACGTTTGTATCATCTTCGCAACAACGACGCATACAAAATCTTTCCCTGATCCGAAATTCCGCGAATTTGTTATCGACCGCTCAAACGCCACCTCGCGCCAGGAGCCCTGATTTGTGCAACTCGATTGCTCTGCCAAGATCGAAGGGAATGAGGCGCATCGTTAACGCGTGTCGAGCCGCTCTCACCAGCGGCAGATGATCTGGGCCGTATTCATCGGAGTAGGATCCAAGCGCAGTCCAACACCCATCCCCAAAGATCCTTCGGTGAAACCAGCATCCCGGGGCTGTAGAACAGAATGATCGCTAGGTCACTGTTACTGCACTGTTCCGATACCTGGCGATAACTCACCTTAAGCACCAACGGCAGCCCGTGGTGCCGTCTCGGGTAAATGAGGAGGATTGGCCGGAGGCGCCCCGACCGGTAGAGGCGTCCGTGTCCAGTCGGGTATGACGTTCGGTATGGCTCTTCGTGAACTCACGTCGATAGCTATGGGCGTGTTCTCGTCTGGATCTTGCTGCGCATCGGCCTCGTCCCACTTCTCTCTTGGGACCTCGACACCACCGGTCTTCAGAGACCTAGTCACAAGCACAGGCGAAAAGGCGTCAACGGTGTGTCACGAGTTAGCCAAGATGGATACGTACCCGGCCAGCGAGCCACCAACCCAAGCCATGGTGGCAGGTGTAAATGCTGGCGCCTTACCGGCGTGGTTATTCCCTCGGGCTCCCGTCGGCAATGGTGGTGAGGGGTTATTGAGGATGGCGAAGTGAGGTACCAGCGGGCGTAGCACGGCGTAGCGATCATAGGCCGGCGGCCGTGGTCGATCTGGGCGCATCGGTGGGCGAGCGGAAGATGACGGAGACGATGCTATGGCACGCATAAGTTCGGAATGTAGGCGTGGGATGAAACCAGGCAGCATTGAAGTGCCGCCAATGACAAGGATGGACGAGGCGAGCGTCTTGCGGAGGTCAACAGGTACCTGGATATGCGTTCAGTACATATGTAGCAAGGTATTGTCAGTCCCGTGAAGCAGACCTTCAACAATGAATCTAGAATGGTTTCTGCGACGCTGGCTTCATCCACGTCGCCGCCTTCAAAGAGCACCTCGGCCCCTCGTTCTCTGACCCAGCCGGGTATGATGAGCGTGCCCTTGCCTGTACCGGTCTGCTGAGCCACTGGCGGCACGACCTTGAGGTGTAGGTCTGTCGCGGTTGAATGGCGCGTATACATATTGGCGAGGGCTTGCAGCTGCGTCTCGCCACGTGTAGTTCGTTCAGGCGGGACTTGTGAGCGGGATACTACCGAGAATCCAGACGAAGCAGGCTGAGATGACTCCATATGGCTGTCAAGATCGACAGAAATATGCGAGAAGTCCGATTCTGATTGCGCAACATCACTGGGAGGCATGTCCAGCTCCATCGAGTCGTCGCCAGAGGGCGACATGACGCGCATATCAGAGGAAGTGTCCAGCGGGTCGCCAACGAAAGTGCACCGTGTTTTCACCTGTTCCAGCACGGCATCTGTGAGGACTTCCTGTGGGACCCGCGTGGAACGCGAGGCGGCGGGGAGATTGGTTGGGGCACTGAGGGAGGTGGGCGGCGGGAGGTAAGTGCCAAAGAGAAGGAGTAGGGCACGAAGATGAGCGGTCAGGCGCGAGCCAGCGAGAGGGGTGGTTCGTAGCTGTGGAAACAAAGGTCTCGAGGAAAAAATCTAAAGGCTCCGATGAGGTGATATGAGCTTTTCGGTTGACAGAGAACTCACGGGAAGGGCAGTGGATTCCAGGTGCCCGCAGTCGAGCACGAGACCTGTTATGCGACCCACCGACAATAATGCCAAGAGATGGCTGGACGCAAATGATATTGAAGGTACCTGGGAAGCGATGGTAAGTGTCGAAGTCATGAAACAAACTCATTGAACGTGCCTGCAAGTTTCCGAACAATATTTTCGCCAGCATCTCCTTGACGTAGACAGGTAACAGTGGGTGCTCCACCAAGATGACCTTCCTCGACTTTGGCTCTGTCAACAATGAACTATGCGTTCGGTCAGTGCATGATGGTCTCGCGAGTAATGGAATCCCACATTCACGCACTCACTCGTGGAACACTGCTCTGATATGGGCCTGCAGGCGCGCCTCGAGCACGCGGTCCTCCTCGTCGCGCTCTGCCATATCTGTGGCTCGACGGAGACCCCACAATGGACCTACGAGGAACACGTCCCGCGGACGGCCCTCCCCGCTGAATCCCACTTTCCATATACGCGAGCCGGGGTCGATGACGATGCGATCCTCCGTGCCATAGAGGGAATGCCGACGCGTCGTCTGATAATGTGGGGACGCCTGGACAGCGTGGGCGTGTGCAACGCGAGATGTTGACGGGGTCGCCACTGGGGTGGTCGGAGAAAGATGAGAGGTCTTTGTTCGAGGTGTTGCGGGGATCGCAGACATCGTTCGGGGGAGACGAGTGAGATGGGTGAGCGCAGCTGTACCGGGGCCGTACCCGTCGACGCGACTCTCCCAAGTCGGCTTGTATACGTAAGCTCCATATCCGGATGGGCTGGGTGACTCTTTCGGGCCCCGGACATTTTTTCATTTCCACGTAAAGCATAGCTAACGTAACGGTACGAGACTTAGAGTCGGACGTGAGGTTCCATAGGATCATGAGTAAGTATGCAAGACAAGGATGTCAAAAAAAAGCAGGATATCATTTCAACTGGTATACAACCTGCGGCCTCTGCACAAAACGCCAACGAGCGACCGGATGCGGTCAAGTTCAGGTAAGAACGAGGGTCAGATCGCAGGTCTGGCCCTGGGAAATGTCACCGATTGCATCGTTCAAGCGGCAAGCGGCAAAGGCTTGATTGGCACCCATGCGCTGGAACTCAGACTGGCGAAGGGCCCGAGCAAAATCGTCGGTTTCGAGCGCCTTTGCAGCACTCCACCGCACTGCTCTCAGTCGGGTGATAGGCTCCACGCCCACTGTTGAAAGAGCGTTGGTAAGGTTATGAATCGCCCTGAGGAGGTAGATACACACGCGAAGTCTCCAGGACAAGTCTTCCGGTGGGACTTTGCTCGCAGACCTTGATGTTCACTTGTATAAGGCCAGACGAGTCACTTGCATTGCGAGGTGGGCGCTGTAGGGTGCGAAAGTTTTGGTCAAGGTGACTATACATCCTGTTCAAAGCGAACACTCACCGTCGCGAACTTTTCGTTCACTTGGTTCATGCGCGTTCTATCCTTCTCTAATGCCGCGGTGAGTTGCGCCTCATTATCGGCCCACATTGACTCCAACTGCGAAAGCCAGAATTAAGTCGGTTGTATTAGCCGTATGCAGAGAATTCGTACCCCGAAGTGCGCAAAGCACTCCTTGATCCTCTCTTTCGCGGCATCGAAGGCAACACGGGCATCGTTGGTCTCCAATGCGTTATCATCAAAGGTCCTGATCTCAGAGACTGCTGCGATGCCGGCCTTGAGAGCTGTAATCGTCTCATCGAAGGCGCTGAAAAGCATAGATCAACTACTTGGCCGTACAGGCAGATGGCTTTGGTCACGCACTCTTCCAGAGGGTACACGTTCTTTGCGATCCGATTTGCAGTCTCCTCGAACTGCCTTGCCAGCAAGCGACACAGAGAGACGAGTGCCAGAGCTTGGGCGAAGTAAGGACGTCTGATCTTGCCAGCATACTTCATGAGCTGAGTGTAGGATTCCGGTAGCTCGACACCAGGAATATTCTATCAGGAGATATGTGAAACCTTAATATCGCTGCAGAAAGTACCAGAGACTTACCCTCAACACTCTGAGGAATCCCTCATATTCTTCGTAGATCGCAGTCACGGAAGCAGAATCATCTTCGTGGACATCATACAGATGCATGAGGAGTCTGGAGACAGTATCGTATCGTTGACAAACAACAAAGACGTGGGAGGACAGACTCACGCATCAGCAGCTTGCCAGACCGGCTCAGACTTGAGATGGTACATCCATTCCTCGTCCGCCTCCGGATTCTCAGATATTTCCATGACTCCATGCACGAGCATTGCGGCTTTGATCGTCATGACAACGATACCCTAGAAATATCGGGGATCAATGGGCAATCACAGACAAGGGAAAATGTGAGACGACTGACATCGCCTACTGACCCCTCCAGCATGGTCTGGAGGTTGCTCAATCGGCTATGAATATCTCTTATCAGACTGGGAACAGAACTGGAGGTGAATGGTGGGATCCCCGCATGAGTAAAGCTTGACCGACGCAGGCTCAGATAGATGCTCACCCTCTCGCCGTTTCCACCAGTGTGTGGCCGATGATGTTCTCCTGAATTTCTGCAAAGAGAGTAGTGTCGTCATGTTTTCCGGCTTCGACGACTTCTTCCTCTTCCTCTTCTGGATTGGAGCCCGGGAACAGGTCCTGTGGCGCGGCAGTGAGCCGACGAATGAGCAGCCGCGGACGTGTAAACTTTACCCTGAAAGTTTCTCCTGTGTGGAGGCTCATAAGCACTGTGCGGAGCTCCTGTCGGTTGGCTTCCCAGTTCTCTGTGGTTGAAATCGCTTCTTCCACCGAGTCGACACTAGCCAAGTAGCGACCGGTCTCGTCCTCGGATATGGCAGTCAACGCGAAGAGGAGTCTATATCGTCGTCAACAGCAGACACTAGGAGCAGCACACACGTTGACTACATACTCTTCAAGGGGGTCTATCGCCGCGGAGAACTTTTCGTAGCTCTCCCAGCTATCTTCTTCGTCGACTTTCTTGATGAGCGCATTGATCTCGTTGCATATGTCGCGTACTCTGTCGACGAGCCGATAGGAGATTTGAGTGTTGCGGCGGAAGGCGACCACATCATGCCCAATGGCCTCAATGAGGTATTTGATGAGTTCGGTTGCTGGAAAGCCGCCACTAGCCAACTCAGTGAGATTAACGAAGAGAGAAGATGACATGTTGCTGAAGGTGCTGTTGTCTGATAAAGCAATGCTTGAAGATGGATCGAATGAGGAAGCCGGAGAGGAGGGCTGCGAGGAGGACATTCTCGAGATGGGTTTTATAAAGCGAGGTTCACCAATATAAAGGAAAGTTGTCCCAAGCACAACGTAAGCAGAGGCTTGAATGGGATGTGAACGCAGCAGACGAGGAATGTTGGTATCCGATGGGTACTTTGCAGCCAATGGCGAAGTTCAGTGAAAGGGACTCGGCAGACACGATCATCGAAGTGCACCTATCCTACGGTGGAAACTCTTGTCTGCGGACTCCTAAGGCCAGCGTGACATGATCAGTATTGTGCATAGCAATCATACGCGTTTCCGAGGTTGTCCATGTCCTTTCAAGGTCTAAGAGCTCTTTTTTAGCATCACCCGCGCAAGCGTGACATGTTGTGGAAGAGCGCAACACGTACCTGCCTTGAGAGGGTTCGACATGAGTCATGATCTTGCAGGTGAGAGTCGGAATCGACGATTTGAGATAGACAATAGCCGAGATGTACGGCCTCAAGGCATACGGAGGTCGATCGGACAGGTCTCGGAACGTAAGACGCACCCAGACGATCAAGGAGATCGTCACCCAGGTTCGGGGACGTTGAAGAGGGGTTGGGAAGGGGTGCTCCAACAGGGACGTCGGTGAGTTATCGTGTTGGGAGGCATTCGTTAGGGTGTTACATCAAGCAGTCGAGAAAAAATGCAACTACACCCGCCAGCAGGGACTCCCTCCAATGGGGAATTTTCATCACATCTCAAATGAGTATTACTCATTAAGATTGACCGAGATACATACCTCAAACACGAGTTGATTCGCTACGCAGGGTAAGAAACGTTGCGTCGACCGCACTTGAGCCTCGCGTATGTCCAATAGATATCGGCTTGTAATGAAGACCTGCTGGATAGGTTATATATTTATCTGAACAACATCGAAAAAGGTAAGCAGAGTTCAGCAACCGATGGCCGATGACAATGGCTCAGTCCAAGCACAATCCTACATTGGCGATGGGATATCACTGTATAGGCAGCCTTGAGGCAACCACCTTGAGCTACGTAGCATCTTCGCGCGTATACGGCAGTTTGAATTTCGGAAGAGATGTTCCTATCACTGAGCAGCGGCGAACCATTCGGGGTTGAGCGAGACGATACAGTACAGTAGACACGAGTCTGTTGGAGGTCTGTCGGAGGCGGAACGCGCGACCACGTTGCCGACGCGCGGACTCTGATCAACGAGCTCGCGTTAGTCTCGTTCGACAACAATGTCATTGCGCAGACATAATCAGCTCTCTTCTCTTCGCAGGCGCTCTAAGCCCGTGCTCAGGCTATCCTTCGTTCACGATCAGATGCCTGCATGGGCTTCTCTCTACATACAGAAGATGCCGTCGCTCGCGCACTTCGAAAGTCTCTAAAGGACATCGGCCGGGCTTACCAGAAGCAATCGACAGAGCTGATACGACTTTGCCGTCTATTGGCAGAGATATCTCCTGGGCAACTCGAGCAATGTGAATCTTTGTTCAGGTGCGATAGGACTCCTTTCTTCTGCAACGCGGACATATTGATATCGAAGACGCTGCAGCCTTTTCGATTTGGCTGCGTCTGCCCTGACTTGCGCAGCGGGCGCAGGCAAGCATGAGTCAAAATTAGCCGTAGACGCGTTTAGAACCGTCGAAGAGACTATGTGCCGGTACATCGAGGAGTATCATTGGAAGCAAAGGTTCGCTCGTTCGTATCGTCTTGTCAGGCATCCCTCATCGATTTCAGGGAAATTTTAGGCGACGTTCATGCATTCATGGAAGCAGCCAGATGCACGGACGCTAAATTCATGAACTGGCGGAGCAAACTTATGATGCGTTTGGGGTCGAACGTTAGGCTTTGTATCTTTGCCTCTTCGGAACTAACTTACTAATAACCACTGCGTCCAGCCGGGCTCTACTATCGCGAGTGGGAACTACGTCAAAATCCAATTTGTTCTCCTCAAATCCCTTCATAAGAGGGAAGATTCCCTCATAGTGCTGCGTAAGGAATTCTTATGAAATATCTCCAATGAGCTCTTCGTTGACTTACATGTGGCCGCACTTCCATAGAGGAGCTGGACAGCAAGGCTACTGTCTCAGAAATTCTGTGGATATTCAGTCGTTTCAAGGATAAGAGGCGCATCAGTCTCAAGCAAAATCCCCATTTCTATTCTGCCCTATCTGATTCAGACGCGACCTATGACACAAAGTTTCGCTGTGACCCACTCAAGGACCTTCATCTCAACAGGATATCCACCCTGTATGTGCTCGTCGACCGAAGCTCTCGCATATTCCTCGAGATTGGTAAAGAGTCAAGGACGTTCGGAAACCTCTGGAAACCGAAGAATACAGTGATTTTGAAGGGTAGAGCACATTTCCTTCGTGGAAGAATGCATTAACCTATTTTACCCCAGATATTCGTGGCTACCTCGAATCTGCGGATCTAGTCGATGAACACATCAGCAAGAGTCCGGTGACTTTCTGGCGTAGAAGCAAACTAGTAGAATCTAGGAATGCCGAAGATTGGAAAGACCTGCTCCAACAAGCATTGTCTTCTGACGACGCGGATTGGCTGGTGTGTCCAGAAACCCGCAGTCCTACTCAACCCACAGCACCTTGGGTCAGTCAAAGATATCTTTAAAACTGTTTCCGAGTCGGTTGATTGACGCGACTGCAGGTACCATTCTCTTGTACCATGAAAGTGACGACAGATGGTGCTTCTGCTGGCAGTACTACCACTTTCGTTAGCACTGGCAGCCACATTAACGATAAACCGAAGAGACCGCGCTCTCACAAGCAGAGAATGGGATCATCAACGATCACTTTGGCCTCGTCTGGCACAAAGAGATCCAAGCCAGATGGTGGGGACGCGTCTGCCAGCAGCATCGCCTTCGTGGAAACCTTCAATGGAGCACAATTAGACTTGGTCACTAGCACACCGAGATCGCCACGCATTGGGAGTTCAGTATCTGCACGTGCCCATGCAGAGGAGGCCATTACCAGGCCGAGCTTGTTTCCGCACGACAGCGGAACCTTCCTGGTCGACGCGGAGTTGGCTCGCCGAGGTTTTCCTTCCACAGACATCCGACACAGCCCCGTCGATTCTTTCGAGGCAGCCGTCTCGAAACGGTTGCATTCCTCTTCTCCGTCATCTGGAAACAAACCACTTAATTCAAGAAACTTTGATTTGGCTCGCCATCCAACTTCTACGTCGCTGGAGACTTCAAGCACCCTTCCATTCTTCGGTGGGAAGGCTATTGTGCCTTCGAGGAGCTCTGCGGACTTCGACTCTACCCTACCAATAGTTCCCGCGATCGGCTCCAGCGCAGTCGTATTCAAATCACCTGTCACGGGACACGATGCCCTTGGACTTCTGCGTACTTTGCCTATTTCTTTCCAAGAGCGTGGTCCCGGTCAAGATGTCGCCAATGACATTACTTCCCCACTCGTCGCACCCACACTTGGCCGGGGGGGTTCCGCGAAGTCTTCACCCTCGTATATGCGTATTCCTGGGACTGACCCAAATCAGGGGAAGTCCCTAGATCCAGCGGCCGCAGTTTCCGTACGATCGGATTCCTCAAAATTTCACGACACCCCCCGCACAGCCCCACCTCCTGCCCATGCTCCTCCCTCCACGCCGACAGTTCCACTGACGCCTACGCACATACCTCCGCCGAGGGTATCATCGGAACCTGTCATCTCATACAACCCTATTGTACAATATGGCCCTGGTCCTTCACACCTCTCTTCGGTATCGAGAGATCTCCCTACACCATCTCCTGCGCACGCCATGTCTCCCACAAAGCCCATCGCCACCCAACAGAGCCTCGCTCGAGACCTTGACACGGATTCCTCTCGCATCATCGCGCCTTATGCGCACAGCAAGATTGCACCTGCATCTCACCCATTATTGCCACCGTCTCGCACAGCGACGCCTGGATCTCGTCCGGAGCCTCCGCCCACGGTGACTGCACCCTCGGAGAAGAGAGGCAGTTGGTTCCGCAGACACATCGTCGATCCGTTGAAGAACGTCCTGGGGACGTAACTCTCCGAGTACAATCCCGCACATAACAAGAGCAACTGAACGGCGACCAGCACCTAGTCTCGCCAAGCTAGCCGTTCTTGTAAGCACTTCCATTCATAGCTGATATTCCACACCGACATACCTGGCTAACGAGTTTAGCCGGCTCCTTCGAAGACATGTGATCAGCTTTCCCCACACCTATATACGGCGTCCCTTCTTTTAACATATAAGAGGACTACGTTTTGCTCGAGGCACACATAGCCTCCGCGTCTGGCCCTGATGCTGAGATGAAATGTGCATGCTAGTAGCAAGGCAATTAATACGAGACGTCGAGCGCTCCGCGTCCTTCGGCTTCCCACCGATTCTTCCATGCGACAGAGGTATGTGCTGAACGTTCGTTGAAACTGAAGCATATGTCCTCCCCGCTGATATATGCGACGATTCAGAGAGCATTCCGAGAGGCGAGGGATCACACTACGCAGTGTCACGTTCACGTGATGTGACGGTACGCGAGCCTCGAGGCTGCAGGGATCCGCAGGGCTACCGTGCTGTTTCCGCATGGCTTCCCTCATATCCACGGGCATCATGTATGACCATCGACTCCATTGATCCAGAGTGCCCGAGGCCCTCAGTGATCGTACGATGATATCTCTCGTGAACTGAATGGGGTTCGACTGTTTGTAAGAGACAATCTTACTCCCTTACAGTAATCCCCTCATACTCACTCGCGCACATCCACAGCTTGTGTTTGACTTGTCTGCCAGTCTCAAACTAACCGAGGCATTGAGCTCATACATCAGGCCGCGCTCAGCCTCGAGGCAGGCGAATGGATGTCCTCGTACAATCTTGTCGCGGATATCGGCGGCCATATCGGTTTCATCATATACCCCTTCGTTTTTTTAGCCGGATGTCGCACCGGGTTTTGGTTGAGATTAGATTGAAGCAGACGCTCCGGTCCTTGTGGTCTCCTGTGAGTTTCGGTACAATTTGTGTCGTAATGGAGCCTGAATGGAGTCGCCGAGATGTATATAAGCACGAGCTTCACGGCCGGCATGCCATTCTTGGTTCCTTTCTTTTGGACCGCAAAAGGTATACAGCATGTCGTTTCCGAGAACCAACGTCGCATGTGGGTGGCCCGATTTTCTTGCCACTCTTGATCTAACTGCAGTTCTGTCGCAGATGAGCTTCCCCCGACTGTGAAGTCCCTTAACGATGGCTGGCTTGCTACATGCCAAAGCGCTGCAATAGTCGTAGGTGAACTGTCTGGAACTGGACATCACCTGCATGCTCAGAGTTGTCTTTCCATATTAGTCCGGACTGTTCGCCATAGTGGAGGCTCAACTCCTCACATTTGTAAAACTGCCCTCAAGCTATACGCATCCGCCCAGCTTCGCCGCGATGCAGGCGCTCCTCGTCTTCACTTACAGTGCCCTGTTCTTCAGCCTCAGCGCGACGATCAGCTCGCTCATCCTGACCGACGAGTTTGGAGAGCTTCCTGTCCGTGCCTCTAGGAAGTCAAATCCTGTGAAGCAGGGGACATTTGATAGCAGTGCCGCGAGTTTGCTGGAGGTTTATGGTGCCCGCAAGTCTTGGCGATGGCTGATGTGGCATTGTGAGCATGCCGGGCCGTCATCGCAGGATATGCTCACAATAATTCTCTCATTGCAGGGGTGCTCACTCTCAACGGAGCAGTTGTGTGTCTCGCCGTACAGATTGTGCTGTACGTCTGGCTGCAGGAGACAGTCGCTATCAAGGTTGTTGTACTTTGCATCGCCGTGTTTGGACTCCTTCCACTGTTACATTTTCTGCCACAACGCCCCTCCTCGAAGCGCAGCAGCCTCATCGTCGCTACCCCCTAGGTCACCATCATAATGTCTGTCCCCACGTCACGATACTTCACGTACCTACATGATCCGCACTCACTCACACTGTACACAAGCAAAACAGGATATGTGGTGATACGACAACAATTGCAAAATCTAAGATCATTCACACCTGAGCGACTTGTCGGAGGTCCTATGTCCTCAAAATTGCGTTCCCTATGCTCAGAAGGCGCTCAGGTAAGTCTCGGTGGTGCATGGCCCTTCAATTCGTGCCCTGCAATTCGTGGTCTGAAACCTCATAACACGAACCGCCAGTGATAGGTGCCGCAGGTCGGTGTGTTCGGGCTCGAAATCTTCGCCGCAAACACATGCTCTTAGGTTGCAAAGTAGTCTGGAGAGTCGGGCGTGCTCTTCGTTGTTTGACTGCGATGAGTTTTGAAGGACGTGACCATGCAGCGACTGTTTGGAACGTGGAGGCCGAGTCAGGGACCCTGGCTAGCAGGTCGTCGCGACTACACATTGAAGCCTAGGAGTCACACTATAACAGTATCTCCGCGCTGCTTACAGAACAGAGCGATACCGATACAACAAGGAAGCTCACGCTCAGGGTGATGGTCTCTCGGCTTTGTCAAGCCCTACAGATACATGAACGGGTACTTTAAGCCTGGGGCTCTGCGCATTGCGGCGGAAACAAGATGAAGTACCCGTTGAAGTAGAGGAGTTTGTCGTACATCTGCGCGGACCCGGTCATCATCAGCCATGCTCTATCCTTCGGCGTGGCTCCAGTCGCTTCAAACGTTGCGCAATGGATGTTCTTGCTATGCGGCTCTTCAAAATCTGGACCCATTGCACGTCGTGTTTCCATCTACTGTGTTTGGCTCCGTGGCACACTGCCTTCTGTATCGCGACGTGATTCTGTTGTACCTGTAGAGGCCGACCGGGCTTACTCTTGCAAGGGGCTTGGAGAAGGTGGCTCGAAGGACGCGTTGGCTCAGTTGGGAAGCGTTGGCTCAGTTGAGGAGCGTACTTGCGTTGGCTTGGCTCAGTTGATCGACCGCTCGCGACAGCGGCCCCGCTCGGCCCGACCTCGCGCAGCCTGACGCTGCTCGCCCAGCGACCACACCGACGCCGCCGACCCACGACGGCATTCGATGTGCACCAGTTGGTTCCTATATATGTATCTACAAGTATATTAACACCGCGTACCAGTGTACCTCGGACAGCGTCGCAAGTACTACCACTCGCGCGTGCCATCCGTGCTGCGCGCGCGACATCACGAAACAAAGCCAGACAACCCGACAGGTCCGAACAGGGAACATTGTTTGTATCCAGTTTGTATCCAGCGACAATGCCAAACATCGCCAGCCCATATAGTGCGGATGGCCATGGCAGGGCTTCCACCCCTTCCTTGCCCCCGCCATGTCCCTCCCCACCGCCCTTCCAGCCCTCGCGCCTCCTGACATTCCGCCGAGCCTCCTTCTCTGTTCAATGGGTTTTGTCATTCCTATACTTTACACTTGAACAATGGCTTCCTTAGCTCAGTTGGTAGAGCGCAGGTCTCATACAACACGTATGACTAAGCAATGCTTAGGTAATCCTGAGGTCGACAGTTCGAGCCTGCCAGGGAGCATATTTTTTCTCTCCATGAACCACGAATACGGAACTTTCCGAGTTTGACGGCCTCCGCGTCTGCGACCCGTCGCGGACCACCGTGTCTCAAGACTTGTTCTCTCCATACCCCGTATATTCGTCAGTACCGCCCAGATCCATCTACTCTTTTCTAAGATCAGGCCCTTTGCACCCCAGGACGCGCGCGTTGCATCTGTGTCTTGCAGGCAGCTCCAAGGCAAGAGTTCAAGAGGACGTCGGCGCAGCCATCACCGATCTCAAGTTCTGCCCCACCGCTCCGTTGTTTCCAGTCTCGATGCCCTCTCATAAGCGCAGAGCCGATACCGCTGAAAGTATTCTTCCCATCCGAGCTCCGAAGCAGCGTCGGACCAACAACTTTGGACCACTTGGCGAGGGTTCCAGTGCATCACAAACGGAAGGAACACTTGCCCGCTGGGTTAGTTTTGCAGGCCAACTTGCTTTGGATATTGGTCGTGGGGTCAGAGAAGGTGAGTAACCTCTCCAAATCGCAGGTCGCTCACCGGCATATTCATGCTTGATCCTCTTCGGACTTTGCAGTCCTTTTCAAAGACATCCAACGAACTCCCTCTACCAGTCCCTCAATGTCCGACCCGTCCGCTTTGGATATTCCCACTCATACATCCACTTCTCCTACGCCCAACCACTCGAAACCGAAGCCTCGAGCTCGTACCTCTTCGCCGTCGAAAGCTAAAGCTAACCAGTCGCTACCGGACCCTTTCGCCACCATTGCGACTTCCACCAGTGTTGCGGCACCTCACAGAGAGGACACTTCGAAGACTCGACATCCACATCGAAGCTCCCGTCAGGACACCGAGCCTTCCGCCAGTGCGCCTGATGCAGGCCCTTCGAAGACCAAGAACACACCCACACGAACTATTCCATCTCGTTCTCCTCTACCAGACGTTTTCCGTGCTACGCCCTCCAAACCGACGTCCTCTCACCTCTCTCCGACGACGCCACAGGCCAGGCTGCGGAAAACCAACCCAGATGAGGGGGTGTCCTACCTCCGCTCGATGGCTCCCCCACCGTCCCCCCATTTTCCTCCGGTGCCCACTCCTCGCCGTCCCAGCCCTTCGAAGCAGGCCAGTTTGAGCGCACCCCCGAAACCCCCTACATCCAAGGCCACATCATCTTCTCCGTCGCTCACGCCCTTTCCTCCCATGTTGAGCCAGATGCCGACTAGGGCCGAAGTTGATGCGACTCGAGCACAGATAGAGAGACGTCGGCGAGGTGCATCAGCCCAATCCATTGGGAAGCACTCTCGGCAGCATATATACGCCAAAGTGGTAAGTTTTTATACACCCATACGCAATTGGTATCCCTCAGAGTCTTGTGCCTGTTCTCAGCATCAGGCAAAAGTACGGGATGTTAGAAAGCAGGACCGAATAACGATGCAAAAAGAATTATTCGCCATCAAACGTGCTAAAGGCAAGGGTGGTTGCACTCGTCGGCCTAGGGTTACTCATCGCGATGTCTAGGTTACACATCTGACTTCAAGACGTTCAAAGGTATGTGAGTTCAGTGTGAAGAGTGCTATGATGCTGACGAGACGACCAGGATATATGAGCTATAGAGAGCTGCTTGAGAGTCAAGAGTTACTATCAAGTACGTGAAGCAGGCGGGACACTAGCCAGAATCACAACTGACGTTACTCCGTAGGCTCCCGGTCACTTACAGATCTGCGCCCGAAAGCACAGGACCAAGCGTCCGGCGAAAGCAGACGACGCTCATTTGGAGATGTGCGTCTCCTCCCGGACGTCTCGCATACTGGATTAATCTTCGTCTCAACAGGGACCCAGCGACCAGTTCTTCGAACGTGCTCTCAAAATAGCACGAGATACACTCAATAGGTCCGCATTCCCTTCTCAGTCCAGCAGTTCACCCATTAATCCAGGAACATTAGTCCCAAACCGATCCGACCATTCGTGCCCACGCCCGAACAGCGGATGATCCGTGAGAAAAACGAAGAGATCGAACGAAGGCTACATGGACCTCAACCGTTGCCTGAATCTTTACCCCCAGCCGACGATGCTGAGGTTGCGCAGCTATTGTCCAAACGCGGCCTCATCTCGAAGATTGCTCGTGAGCAAGTCACAGACAAGGACATCGCCCGCCTGCGACCGCATCAATGGCTGAACGATGAGATCATCAACTTTTACGGTCAAATGATCTTGACACGCTCGGAGGAAGCGGCCAAGGCCCTTGGACAGTCCAAGGCTGTCAATGGCGTCAGCATCAACGGTGCAGTCAATGGTCTCAAGAAGGGAGGAGCCCGTGCGCCGAAAGACCGTGTGCTGGATATACACTATTTCAGCACCTTCTTCTGGTCGAAATTAATTGGGGAAGGATACGAGAAGGCTCGTCTAGCGAAATGGACAAAAAAGGTCGGGATTACTTGCCATCATCTCATCTGCACTCCTCACCGACGGTATGCACATAGTTCGACATCTTTTCCAAGGACGCGATCCTGATACCCATCAACCACAACAACTCACATTGGACGGGTGCTGCGATCAACTTTCGCCGGAAACGGATCGAGTCCTACGATAGCATGGGTATGGCCCGTGAGGTCGTGTTCAAGGCGAGTCTTGCGAATGTTCGCACTGTGTACTTCTTTCTCAACCTCTGCTGCAGCACTTGCGTGAATACCTAGACTGCGAACACCGAAATAAAAAGAAGACGCCATTTGACTTCACCGGATGGATCAACTACGCACCAGATGTATGCCATATCATCTATTCGTGCGAGCAATGCTGACCACAGCTTGCACCTGTAGGATACCCCACAGCAGGAAAACGGCTGGGACTGCGGCGTCTTCACCTGCCAATTCTTGGAGTCTCTGTCGCGAGGTCAGGAGACGTTCAACTTCTCGCAACGCGACATGAACTACTTGCGGCGGCGGATGATCTGGGAAATTGCACATACTACATTCCGAGACGAGTCATAGCCTTAGAGCGTTGGACGCCTGTTTGGACGACCTTTCTTGATAGAGTTGCGATGTTTATTCTGTATTTCCTTATACTTACCGACGACTGTGCACTAATTGGAGCTGGGGGCGTTGCTGCTGGGGCGTGCAGTGCAGATGCTAATGATTTGGGTGCGAGCGTGACTTGAAGACGATGAGCCAACCGAAGAAGCAAGACAGCGGAAGATATTATGAACAAATAATGAAGAGACTGGTGCACCCCCGGCGTCAACGTCGAAACCACCATACCACGATGAAGAACCAGAAGACAATCATGAGAAAAATGATGTACCACAACCAGCGACAGCCCTGCCGTGCCGCCATGTTGTTCATGCGACGGAAGGTACCACCCAGGATGCCCGACGTCTCCGCGAATGCGTCGTTCTACGATATACCTCTGTGAGAACAGACTCGACGGCCATAGCACATGACACGCACCATTTGACTGAGCTGGATCGTCGAGTCGCGGACCTCGTTCCCAATGCCAATGGTGATCTGCATGCCATGCGCATGAGATTTCTACTCACAGGACGAGCCGGGGGACTCACGCACATCCTTCAGCATCTTCACCTTCGCGCTCAGCCCCTCCAGCGCGTCGTCGTTCTGCCCCTCGAGGTCGTCGGCGTAGCGGTACCCGCTGGGCCCGCCGTAGGGGTTGTCTGCGAACGGGGAGGAGCGCCCGGACTGTGGTGGCGTGAAGGTGTCGGGGATGCCGAGCGCAGCGCGGTCGCGGAGGGAGTTTTGTGATGAGGGGCGGTATCTTTGGGAGGTTTGAGGGTGGATGGGTGTGTCTTTGCAAGACAACGTACCTTTGGGTCATCGTGGAGTGCAGGAACTGACGAGGGTTGTCGACGCAACTTGTCGAGACGCGCTTTGAGTATGCACCTAGCGCCACGTGTTCGCTGGAAATCCAGACACAGTCCAGACACTCGGATTTGTCCTTCGACTAAGTACCGTTGCAGAGCAGCTTCCACAGTATACCGGTGATCAATTGTCTACTCTATTGGGATCGCTAAATGTACAGAAACAAGCAAAGTGTGAACGGTCAGAGAGCTGCCGTCATATGATATAATGGTATGGAACTGGGTAGCCCTCGCTAGCGCGATGTAAAGGTATGCATAAAAGCTGTAAGAGAGATGAGTCCGAAAGCCCGAAAAGATGTCAAACAAGATGAAAGATGATAGGATGTACTGGACAGGGGAAACATCTGATCAAAGCTGTCCAGTACGGCGTTTGGCCTCCAAGACCATCATAGTGATCTTCTTGCCGTATTCCCTACGCTCCTTTTGCATTGGGGGTTCCTTGTGCAGGAAGCAGGTCGAGGAGTACCTGCGGGCGTAATCCGACTCGTAGAACTCGATCTCTTCGGTCCATCGCGTGCGAGGGATGATCACCTTGGGCCGGGTCGACCCCTCGGCGGGAGCGGGTTCCTCGTTCTCTACGCGGGCGCGTTTCGTCGGCTGCTGCTCTTCTGATGCGAGAGGCTCCTCGTCCTCGTCGCGTGAGCGCTTATTTCCTGCTGCCTTCTCGCTCAGAGCGGGAGATGGAGTAGCAGCGGTGGTATCAGCATCTACGTCCATGGCGCTGGCTGCAGGGGTCGCCTTTTCCGGCTCCACAGTCGCTAAGGTAGCCTTCGTAGAAGCAGGAGCAACGCCCTCAGCATCCGAGGCAGCTGGGGTTTCTTCCGCGTGAGCGTCCGAGGGCGCATCCTTGCGCGCTGGCGCGTCCATCCTCGGATCGCCATAGGGAGGCACACAGCCGTAATAGTTTCGCAGCACGTAGCTTCCCTCTGAGTAGTCAGGTGGGCCCGTGGCGGGGTCCCTGTCGAAGTACCGAAGGGTGAGTGTATGCGCCTCGCGCGCGCTGATGCCCGCCTTCTCGATCAGCCTGTCGCTCTCGGCGGAGCGCAGCGCCATGTTCTCCGGGGTGGACGGCGCGTCGAACAGCTTCGGGAAGTTGCTCGTGTTGGCAGGGATGGGCTCTCGCAGGGTGGCGGCATAGTCTCCATACCGTAGCGAATTGAAGTTGGTCAGGATTGAAATCTTTTCACTGAGAAAGTGTGTGCTCAGAGGCGATGCATACGGAGAGCGGCGTATGGACGTACTTGAGACTCTGCGACATGTCGCGAAAGTCCTCGAGCCTGCGGAGGATGAAGCGGTCCATGTTGGCGCCGTGCTGCTGCAGGGCGGTGAGCTGCTGCACTATGTGGCTCGTTTGAGCGTTCGTCTGCTGCAAGTTCTCCAAGTGTGTGCTGGTCTTGCGCAGGAGCTCAAAGACAAGCTCCTTATAAGAGGTGGAGGACGCGGATGGTTCTACGGCTACGGAAGACATGGTTGAAGAACTGAAGCGCGATATGGAGGATGGGTAGTTGGGAGGGCAGTATGGTCCTCAGCAGCGCTGCAGGCAGGTCTTTTATATGTCCTACGGAAGCCTACGGAGTCGCATCGCAGGCACGCGCTTTGGCCACACTCAGCCTCGTGTCCAGTCAAAGCGGAGACGAGGGTCAGCGCTTTGAAACCAGGGCATACGCTTAGACCATGGCCAGCTCAGGCAGTGCTTGTGGAGAGTCACCCTGGTACCAGTTGCATAGAGGCTTGGAGAGTCGGCGAAAAAAGTCCAAGGCGATCGAGTTCCTAGACTAGCCAAGACGCTTTTGGTCCCGTGAACACAGAGGAAAGGTGGTGAGTACTTGGCATATCGGAAGAGGCAAATGTCAGAGATCAAAGCTGGTCGCGGTGGCAAGTACAATGGTTGGTTGGGAGGCTGTTCGTCGAATAATGCCGCTGAAGAACAATGGCGCGGAGAAACATGCGCGGCGCGGGGCCCATTATGGCAATCGCGAGCTTCCTAATACGGACGCGACATGACTCTCGCAGAACCAGGTCAGTGCTGCCCTCTCGCACGGCGAATCCAACCCTCCAGGTCAGACTTACGCGTTATGTTGGGGTCGTGACAGAATTTACTCTTGCCGCCGTCGGGCTGGCTGCCGTGAGCGCGTCGTTCGGTTACTGGCTCGCCTTGTCGAACCGCCATCCTAGTACACCGCATACTACATCTTCTGGAAATGACAACTCCAACCCTGGGCACGTTGAGGCTGAATATACAGACAATTATAAGCTGGTAGGTTGCTCCAGCGTGTGAGACGTAATTGTCCTACCACCCCGCCGCGTGTACTTAGATTCTCGTCGTGCGGACTGACCTCAAGATGTCAACGGGCAAGATCGCTGCTCAGTGCGTACAGTCGCTGCGGGTAGAATTTCTCTATTGACAACTAGTTGGTCTCCAGATGCTCGTAAGGGTTTTATGCGAACCTCTGAATTCAACTTCTCTCACAGAGACCCTCACAAATGACCTCTCAAATCGACAGACATGCAACACTAGCATGTTACAAGGCACTCGCTCGTTCAAATCCCAGGGTTCGCTATCAGCTTTATCTCGTCTCTTAGCACGAACCGCTGACTTTGTACGTAGATTTTGAAGCAATGGGAACAGGGCGGGTATGTGTGCGTTCTTCCGCGTGCTGTCTACTCTGCAATAATTCCTGTAGACAGGCAAAGGTTGCTGTGCGTTGCAGCAGCGAAGAAGAACTGCTTGAGATACAGGCCCATGCGCAACGTTTGAATCTAGGTGCACAATCTATACGGGATGCGTCAGTCAGTTTCTCCATCCATCCCTTCCCTTGTCGTCTGACGAGCATGCTAGGGGACGCACGCAAATCACTGCGGGATCGAGGACTGTGCTGGGTGTTGGACCCGGTAAGGACTGAACATTGCATAGGTTTATCAAGTCTCATTACGACCGCACAGGACCAGCACGCTTGATCAACCAGGTGACGGGAAAACTCAGGCTGCTATAAGGACCACTGAATGAATGGCGTTCCCAACGTCTACGCTGGCCACGCCGAGTTGTACATTTATGGATAGAGTGATCACATCATGAACGAAGAAGCTATGAAGATCGGGCAGAGGCAGCAGCACTGGATGAGGCGGCGGCGGCGGCGGCCTCCTGGGCCTGGACGAACGAGGTGAAGATTGCCAGAAAGATCGCGACGAGGACGAGGACCGCGAACCCGAATGCAGAAAGGATGATGCCTGTCCGTCTTGTAAGTTTGATTCCTGCGGCGACGGAAGGAAGGATACAGACTAGTACGCGAGAAGCGATACCTATGCGGGGTCTCTGCGGGTGTTCGGACTGGATCTTGAGCGTCTTGCACTAGAACGAGCGGGATGAGGGAGAGGCTGGGCCGGCGGTACTTGGCAAACGAGCCGGTGGAGGCAGACGACCAGAGCATGTGAGGTTGCCGAGGAGAAGACATGTCGCAGAGAACGGGCGCCCCGTGTCACGGACAGCAGGGACGACGTCGAGGTGAAGAGCGGGCGTCAAAGCGGGCGTCAAAGCGGGCGTCAAAGCGGGCGTCAAAGCGGGCGTCAAAGCTGTGTCGCCGTGTGTGGAGGCGGTGCAGAGGCCAGCTGCGCCGCTGCGGGCCCAATTTAGCGCCGCACGCCGCGACACGAGGGACCGTCGTCAGCTAACCGTTCGACCACCTCTGGACCACCTCCTGCTCGCTCTCTGGCTCTCCTCACTCTCCTTCATCTGCATCCTCCACAGGCCGGCCCTACCATCGCTCTTTCATCACTCATGTCCGGCCAGCAGTCACATCCACAGCCCCACCTCATGCACCCTCCAGATCCCTACCCTTCCAACGCCTTCAAGGCTTCCTACGACGATCTCATCGACGAATACGCCGCCCCCTTCGCACCAAACACAAAGCACAAGTCGTACACTCTCGACGATGCCTCCGTGAGCATACACTGCTTTCCCGCAGTGGCGGGCTCGCTCTGACCCTCACCCCAGAAACCGTCATTTTCCACCGAAGGCGACTCCAAGGTCGTGATCGTTGACGACGACGATTTCGTGCCGCGGCCGTCAGCATACCCTCCTCCCCCGCAGACCCCTCAGCCAGATGCTCGAAAATGGTGGCAACAGGTCCGCTCTCTCCTTTGTCTCAGCTGCTATATCTAGCCACGAGTGATTGACCGGCTTCCCGTATATCCAGGTGTTGCCAGACTCAATGGCCTGCCGACTATACGTCCTCACCGTCCTCATTGAGACCGCGATTGATTTGGCCATCGAGGGCGACCTGTTGCTGCGTTTCCATGAAGCCGACAAGAACACGGAGAGCAACAACGACTTCGAATCAACCTCTCGCAAGATGCCGGTCTACCTCACCGTCTTCGCGTTTGCTCAGTGCGTCCTGAAACACGTCGCCACCACCAATTTCACACTCATCATCTGTTTAGCATCTTCCAGTTTGCCATGGCCATCGACGCCGTGTACGCCCGCAATACCCTGCAATTCCTAGCCCTCACGTAAGTTCGCCCTGATCAGGCCTGTCACGATCTCTGACGCCTTACCGCAGCGTATTCAATGCCCTCTTCCTATTCTACGCGGTCATCCAATCCCGCGAAATCCGTAACTCCCTCTCGACAATCTCCGAGCAATCTGGGTTCTCACACCTCCCGGTCAACGTCCTCACCACCATGCTCCCCATCGTCATCGGCATCACAGAACTTGCGTACATTGGACTTGGGTGGAAGATCTACACCGAATTTGGTTGGAAAGTGTACAAATTCCTCGGTGCCGACCGCCGCATCAAGAAAATGTTCGCGCACTATCAAATCTTCCAGTGTCTCGTCAAGTTCGATGTGTTCTTCTGGGTCGGGTTCTGCGTACAGTTCATCTGGTTGGTTCTCCAGAGCAACGATTGGGAGTTCTACGTGACCTGTGCCGCACTACCACTGTCCATCGTCCTACTGGTAGAAGGACATCTGGCTGCTCGCTACGAGAACAAATTGATGATGGGCACATTTATCTCTGGCTGTGTCGGCGCCATGGTGTACTTCTTCTACAAGGTACGCGCGTTGTTTCGTTATCCAGTACCCAACTGACACTCTTTTCAGCTCATCAAGGTCTTGGTCCAGAAGGACACACCGGAATTCCGACCCGTATGGGAATCCTTGACAACATTCTGTGCGTGCAACTGTCTCTTCTGATAGCATCCCTTTTCTAAACATCTACTCTAGCTATCATCTCGATTCTCTTGCTCCTGATCACCTTCGTCTATGCCTTCATTGTCATGCGAAACTTCGGCCGCGGGCTGAAAGAGCAAAGTATGCACCCTATACCTCTTACCACGAGACTTCTACTGACTGGTTTGCAGTAACAAAGAAGCAAGCAAGTGCCGGCTGGGGCTCTTCAAAGCACAGCGCATACCCATCGCTCTCCGTCCGACCAAACAGGATGAGCATCGACTGAAGCGTTCCCAGCGCTTCTCATGGACTTGTATTTGTGCACCCCTCTGCCACCTTGTTTGTGATCGTGTACATACCGCACGAAACCCCATCCCCGACATCTGTCTCCACCACCTCCCGCATGGATATGAATTATCATCTACATTATCTACCACCGCACTCGGCCGCTCGTGGCTGGGTCTGCGCCGGCGCGAGTGCGCGTTACTCTCCTTTATTCTTCTCGTGTTGCAATATTCCCTATTCCCGGCAGTGCTCGCGCACCCTCGCACCTTTTCTTCGCATTTATAGTTCGTTTGCCTTCTGCCTTTTGAAAATTCTGCCTTGATGCTGGTCCCCACTAGCCTTTCCGTAGAGCGAGGGCGGGGGTGGCGGCGCCGCTTGGGATATATATCATTGTATTGATAGCAGATACCTTCGTGTGCATGCTACTGCACCTTGTGCTGTAGACTGTATGGAAGCAAGACCGGCCGACAGTGAGGGCAACGGTATCGCGGGATTGGAAGACGTGTCTCGCGAAAGAAGGCTTGGTTCCAAGAGAGACGTACGCACCGGTAGTGTCGAGCGTGAGACGGTTGTTTCGCGAACGCGTGCGGACGGTGCGTTGCAGAACGACGATTGAGAACGATGCATGGAAGGCGGGCGGTACAATGACAACTGACAGCATAGGAAAACAGCGACAGACAACAATGAGATGAGTGTGACAGATCCTCGGATATAGAAACCGCAGACGAGGGTCAGAGATAGGGTAGCAGCAGGCGCGAAACTCGAGTCCAGGGACAAATATTAGGTCGCGCAGTCTCAGTCACTATCAGTGTCCGTCGACGAGCCGGTCTCGTCGCCCTCGACATCTGCGTATTGACCATCTTCAGAAACAGACGCACGCAAAAAGGTGACAATGACGCTCACCGACGAGATAGTCCGTCTCGGGCCTCCGTATGACGGGCGATGGCGGTCTTGGCGGACTGGGCAGGCGCGGCGGGAGCTTCTTCTGCTTCGCAGCGCCATTAGGCTTGCTGTTTCCGTTGAGGTTCCAGTTCCGGCTCTCGGAGGTGTGGGAGGACGGCGTGGCGGCGCTGATGGGGATTGTCCCGGGTGTCGAGGAGCGGGAGGATGTGGAGGGCTCGGGCTCGAGAAAAGAGGCGGTGGAGGATTCGCGTAGTCGTGAGGGTATCTTGGAGTGGGAGTTTGTTGGTGGGAGAGTTGGATGGTGGTTCTATAGATGATAGTATTAACGACGGATAAGATACCAGACGAGATTGAACATACAGAACTGAGAGCCCCATTGTCGCCTATTGATTTGACACGAGTAAGGGGAGCTCCTAGAGAGATGGTTGAGAACGCGACGGGACTCCAGGTTGTTGAAATCCTCGTACCCGATATCTTCTGCTTCTTTGACTTCTTCGGAGGCGAAGTAAGTGGTGAGCCAGGCTGAAAGGCAGTCAGAACAACGTAGGTGATATATGAGGGAGCTGAACTCGCCCGTTTGCGGTGATTTGTAGCGTCTTCCGCAGGTGCTGTGGAACGAGAGGTCAGCAACTCCACAAGCCCCAATTTCAGAACCGATTACCTTTCGGCTTGTTCTTGGGCGGACGACCCTTCGGCTTCGGTTGCTTCGGTACGGGCTGCGACTGTCGACTGCTATCATCCGAGACGTTGCCATTGTCCGAGCCAAGATATGGCGACGCGGAGCGCCCTGCATCGGCATTCATCCTACACAAGCACACGCATCGTCGTAAGTCGGCACCTCGACAGAGCACACGAAGAGACGTACTTCGGCTTCGCGTTCGCGTTTCTCGCCGCCGCTCTGCGCGTTCCAGTCCCGATACCCAAGCATGAGCTCAGATGCGGTGCGTATCGATTGGAGGCGACCTTCCGTAGGGCAGCGCATTGTCTCAAACTACAATCCAAAGTGCGATGAAGAAATGTACGCACCTGACGGCCACAGTTCACGCAGTCCAGCAATATATTCCCATCCTTCGAGGGCGTGCCACTGGCTTTCGCGTCACCGGCAGGGGTCGACGGGCGCGTGCTCGGCAGTCCGTTCTGCGATGCACCATTGACAGCATTCGAGGGCCCAGATACATGCGCTAGCGGAGAGTAATATTAGCTGGCGCACAGTGCCTGCGGCGCAAATGTGCACACCTTGCCCACACCTGTTACGTGCGCGACGCGCGCCGGGACTGTGTCAGCGCTGGATACGGCATACGCTGGAGCACGGAGACGCACCTCGTATGGCACACATCGCAAACCACCCTGTACCGCTTCTCCTCCTGGTGCGACTGCACCGCGGCGTCCATCACAATGTCGTCGAGCATCGTCGAGAAGATCCTGGATGCCTGCGCCGCGCACGTCGGTCAGCGTCACCAAACCTTTCCACTGCGGCGCAAGCGGGGCTCACCAGCAAGTTGAGGACTTCATCTCTGTCGGATTTCGCCATGGTGCTCGTTGCACGCGTCGAGGACGAGAACGAGGAGGCTGAGCTGCAGCTGGGGTCACTTGGGGACACAGCACGTGATCGGCGCATCGAACAAGGTTATTTCAAATTCAAACGGTCAGATGTGCTCGCTGAGATCTAATTCCAAGACAGGCCCCCGCTAATTCTACGCTCGTTAAAAGGTCGTCCAAATACTACTAACGATAAAGCGCTGTGGATAGAACAGAGGCGCGACATAAGGTATCCTGGTCGTGAAGGAAAGGAGTGAAGAGATTGGAACTGCAAGGAAACAAGGGGCATGCGCATACGACAAGGTTAAGCACGTCAATAATCTCGCGTGAAGCGAGAGATCGTGAACACGGCGATGATGGCGACAGCCAAAGCGCCAATGCTCGCGGGTAGTAGTAGGTCTCTCGGGACGCCGAGAATTTCGTCCGTCTCCGGCACGTGGACAGGCGCAGGAGGTGCCGTCGCTACACCCTCGGGTAGCGCAGCCTCCGCCTTTTCGACCGCCTTGAGCTCCTCCTGCGCTGCAGCCTTCACCTCCGCAGCCTTAGCCTCGCTCTTGCCGGCACCCGCTTCAGCCCATCCACGCCCGCCCTGAATAATGAGCACAACCCTGTCGACACCCGCCCCGCGCGCAATCTTGACCGAGTCGGACACATCGTGATCAGAGGTCATGAGCACCGTGTCGCCATCGGCATCTGTGTACGCGAGCTTGAAGTCGAGAGGATCAGGGATGGGGTCATCCTCGTTCGCAGGCTTGAATTCGGTGAAGAAAGGGTCGGCCGAGAGCTTCCCTGTCACGATGTCGTGCAAATTCTCGACATTGTCGTGACGCGCCTGGAAACGGTGCGTATTGCCGCTCGGTGTGCGGAATTTAAAGACGTAGGTTCCATCGTCCACGGGAACGGGTGCGCCGATGCCAGCAATAGAGGGAATGTTTGCGGTCTTGTGCTTGGGGTATCCGTCCAGAGCAGACACCGGGTCTTCGTCAACCACCGAGGCTGAATCGTTGGGGTGCACCTCAGAGTGCGGAGACTGCTGTAGATGCGACAAGCTGAATGACGAATTGTGGTGGTCGGTGGGCATGTGGGAACCCGACATGACAGACTCCGTGTCGTCGTGACCACCGATAGAATCGAAGAAACGGCCCCACATAGGGCCACCCTCCGGTTCATGACCGACTTCACCGGCAGCTTCGGCGGTCATGTTGTTCATCTGCTCAGAACGTGAGGTGGATCAGAGACGCGAGGCGCGAGGTAAACTGACCTGCTCCAGAGTAGCATATGTCAATTTGAGCACATCCACAATCGCGACAAGTCTTCCATCAGCCTCAACTACAGGCAAATTCAGGTAATGACCGTCTGTCATACCATGTCAGACGTGCCGTGGCTATATATAGTATGCACTCACTGTGCATTTTCTTGAGAGCATCGTGAATTGTGGTAGTGGGAGCCGCCGTGTCAGGATGAGGAGTCATGACACGCACGACGCTGCATCTGCTAGCGTCCAAGCCGGCCGCAATAACCCGGAGCACGACGTCCTTGCTCGTGAAGATTCCCGCGATCCGAGGAACGCTCCCTATACCAGTCGTTCCCTCCATGACACACACGGCAGTTGTCCGACGCTCGGCCATGAGCTTCGCGACCTCCTTGACGGTCGCCTTGGGCCCAACGGTGGCTGGCTGAGTGCGCGAATCCATGATGGTCGTGAGGTCGGGAAGGGCAGTCTTCTCTCGGAGCGCGTCGACATACGCGAGCATGGCTGCCGCTTGGGGGTTCGTGCCGAGGCCCGCACCGAGCTCGCTCTGGACGCCGGCGAGCGCACTGTAAAGCTTTTCTGACGCCGAGGAGCTGCGTTCAACCTTGTCCAGGGCTTCGTGGAAGACCTTCGTAATGTCGAGCAATCCGACTACATTGCCTTCTTCGTTGCAGACGGGCTATGAACGGAAGTTAGGCAGAGGAATCTAGACGATGCCCAAGTCACCAACCAAGTGCCTGAAGTGTCTCTGGACCATGAGCTGCAGAGCCTCGGTCGCAGAGGTGGTATCGCGGGTGACCATCGGGTTGCGTGTCATCACTTGGCTGACGGTCGTCGTATGAGGGTCGAGTCCGTCCGCGGTGACCTGCGCTCGCCATCAAGAATGTGTGCATCAACAGCGGCAGCGTGATGAACGTACCCGGTAGGCCAAGTCCTTCGCAGTGAAGATTCCACTCAGTCCCTCCTCTTCATCGACGACTAGAACGCAGTCTGTCCTCTTAGCGGCGCATAGTTGGCTGGCCTCTGCGACAGTAATGGTCTCCGGGACAGTGAGCGCAGGACTAGGCTTGAGCGCCGCGACGGTGCCTTTTGCGACGCCCTTATTGCGTCTGCGACCAGTGGAGTGGGTAGTCGAGATGGTGCGCTTGCGCGAGAGCTCGCTCTCTATCCTCTTGCGAAGTGCCTGGAAGAAGCATCAGTAATGAGCATGCGGCCTCCAGGGTCAACGTGGTGGGCGCGTAGGTCGACGTCGAGGACACCGTGCAGCAATTTTACACGCTTTACACGCGTTGCACATGAGTCTTCGCTGTGCAGCGAACAGGTCGGCAGAATGCGCCTGAAACGTACGCGACCGAAACGTGGGCCTCACCTCATCACCGAGAGCTCTCTTGGACAACTTCTTCCCGCCAGCGCCTTGCCCCGATAGTGAAGACATGTGCGAATGATGAGACGATTGACGTGAGGGAGGGAGAGGAGAAGGAGAAAGAGCGCGCTCCGTAGGGAAAGCTACGGGGTCTGAGACTGGATGGCGAGCGTAGGATGGCGAGTGGGCTGGCACTGGAATACGAGACATATATCGGTCAAGTTCTCTCTGTCCGCCTCTGTAGCCTTATTCGGCACACGTGTCGCCGGCACCTCGCCAGCCACCTCCGCCATCCAATCGGAGCTCCCGCTTCCGCTACGCAAGCTTCAAACAAGCAGTCCAGACTACAGAAACTCGACATTAAACTAGCAGTCACATACAACAAGACGCGTATATTATACTACTACAAGGGGAACGAAGTCAGCACTTTCGCTCTGGTAAGATTGGGAAAAGGTACGGACAATTTCATCACTTCTTCGCCGTCCGGCTCCTACTGCTGCCTCCCCGACGCTGAGACAGACAGTAGTATCCTCCACCGAGGAACAATAAGAGGAAGAAGTTGGCTGCCATAGTGAAACCATGTGAGTGTCAGACCTGGTGCAAATCCATACGTGGTACACACCAAACGCGAAGCCAATAACACCCTGGCATAGGTCAATGCCTAGCTGAATGATCGATTGCACGAATATCAGAACGCTGCTGATGATGGATTGTCCAAAGGCGAATATGGCGGTGAAGAGCGCTATAACTGCATTCACGAGTGACACTCCTACGCTCGTAACGGACGAGACGAAGGTCCCGAGGGCTGATTGGACGGTGGGTGCCATGTCTGGGTGCGGTGAGGGGTCGATGTGTGAAGGGCGGTGTGAGGGATACTTGGATAATAGCGACGGGACTCACAACGAGCCAGGATATATATACCCCTACCACGACGAGCGGCTCCGACGGGGGCAAAACACGCATGACGTCACACCTGACCAGTTTACTCCCGCGAACTTCTCCACAGCGAAGCATGCAGTGATCAGTACTTCGGCACAAGAACATAATATCATTTAGACGGAAGCGATGAGACCTGCCTAGAATACTCGACTAGTAGCGGTGCACAGTGTTCTACAAACAGGCCCTTCATTATTCAGTAGAGGAAAAGGAATAACCTAGATCGCCGGTCACCCCACACTCGTACATAGTTCTTCACCGCGCAGCAGCATTCGCACCCGCCGCAGGGGCGGTCCGTGCGGGAAGAGACGTTCCAGTCCAGCGCCCAACAAGACCCTGGAAAGTCACCCAGCCCTGCTTCACTGCTGGCGGGGTGTCCGGCTTGTTGACATAGCCGTCAATGGCATATGTGACGCGGTGGGCCGCCTCCTTGGTGAAAGCCGACTGGAAGTAGCGCATGCGCACGAAGTGCGCATAGGCAATGGGCGTAACAAACGAGTTGCGGAGAACTAACGCGCCGAGGATGACGCGTACGAGGATAACAAGCTCGGTGTATGCAACGACCTTCATTGCAGGGTCGTAGTTGGCTGATAATGGCAGGTCAACTACGTGTCAACCCAACAGTTCATATTATGCGTACCTTTCACCCAGGCTTGCAGTTTCTTTGCGAGAGGGGGAGGAGTTGGCGCTCCACCCGCAGTCGCCGGGGGACCGGGAGGGAGGAATTGAGGCATCAGAGTCGTACGTGTAAACGTCAGGGCGTGGAAAAGCGAGAAAATCGTGTACGGCAGGAGAGACACTGTTCCGAACAAAGTGTCAGACGTCCGTCACTGGGCGCGGCGTTCTCCATAAATACATACTGGCGACGGGCTTCGAGGACCACCAAAAAAAGGCGAGGAGGAAGTATTGTACATTCTAGAAGAGTTGCGTCAGCATGACTGCGCGCGCAACGTTGCAAACGGCGCTCGACTCACCTCATCAGCGAGCGCACGTTGCGCCCAGGCGAGGTTAGGTTGGGGAACCTGCAAGTCCGTCAGAAAGCGATCCACAACTCGCATGCGCATCGTTCCTCACCCCGAGAGATTTCCTACGCGAGGGAATTAGTTCACTATTGACGCCACCGAGAGTGGTCGGGTGACTTACTGGCAGACTATTGCGTAGCTGACGAGTGCCCCCGTGTAGCTCGCTGCTCGTTATCTCTCGCGTGAGACGGCGTCCAGCAGTCCGATAACGCAAGAGACGCACCCTTGTACCACCACGGGGAGGCTGCCTTGAAAGTAACCCATGCCAGGATGTATCGCAAAGCCGACAGCAGGAGGATAAAGTGTCCGCCGGCCCAGATGTAATGCTGTCATAGGCGCCGCAACGCCGCGCAGTCAGACCCCTGTCCTGCACAAGAGGGTGGCAGGCGTCGAGGAGGAGCTCACCTGCGGGGTCGCCATTGGTATTTGTGTGCGCGCTGAGAGAGAAGAAGATGAGGGTGGAGCAAGGACGTGGTGGGCTTTTCTCAGAAAGAGCGGCGAGGCAGCGTCAAGCTCGGTTGGGGGATGACATAAGCTGACACGCTCCAGGCACGCGGACCACGACACGCAAGCACTACGCAAGCGTTCTGCTCCTGCGGCTCTGCTCCAGCACCCGAAAACCAATGACATACAGTAGCCGCACCCTACGGGCTAGTATAGCAAACTAGTCGTGCGACACACGCATGCTATCGACTCCATTGCCCTTGCGGGCCCGTCTTCTGTATTCCCCCCTTCTTGTACACCTCCTTCTCCACTCGTCGCTTCCCAAGCGTCTCTACTCGCCTCGCCTTCCCACCGCTTCTCGCGTGTGCTCGCACGGTATTGCCGTCATCTGAGCCTCCGTCCACGTCCTCCTCGTCATCGTCATCGTCTCTCCGTCGTTTCGTCCCACTTCGTCCGGAGCCACCCTTACCACCACCGACGCTCACGTTCACCCGTGGGGGAACCGAGAAACCAAACGCCTTGCCTACCTTCGCCAGGTCAAGTTGATTGACGTCGAATATTTTCTTGAGCGAGTACGACGCGTACGACTGGAGGTATGCACGGTATCCGTCCTTTGCAGACTGATGCAGGAAGAAGTTCTTCTGCAAAAGCTTCTCCAGCTGAAGCAGCTCGGGTCAGCCTGCTTCTACCTCCGATGTCCATTCGCACGCACCTGAGATTGTACATTTGCTATACGTTCTGGAGGGAATGTGAACTCGTTCAGTGGTACCTTGGCCTCTTTGAGGTACCGCAGGAACCCGAGTTCGCTCTCCAAGAGGAATAACAGACTTTTCCCCACTTTGCCTGCACGGGCCGTCCGCCCCACTCGGTGAATATAATCACGAGGATCGTCTGGTGGGTCAAATTGGACAATCCAGTCTACCCGAGGGATATCGAGGCCACGGGCTGCGACGTCAGTGCAGAGAAGGATGCCAGATTCGGCATTACAAAACTCGAAGAACGTGTTTGTTCGCTTCTGCTGCTTTTGTTTTCCCTGGTGATGCAAGATCAGCTTCGCTACATAGTTGCAATAAGATGCACGTACATGCAGATCAAGTACAGGAACGTCGATGTAATTTAGGAGTTCGGCGTGGTATTTCACTGAGTTACAGCTAGAGAAGAAGACGACGACCTTCTTCTTCAGATTTTTCTTGAGGAAGGTGAATAGGAGTAGGAAGCGGCGATCAGAAGGGCAGACAACATAACCCTGCGACAGCGTCGTCACTGTGCTGGTTGTTTCTGCGCCGTCGACATCGATGTACAGCGGCCCCGGCCGTAGCGATATTCGGACGAGGTCTTGCACTTTTGTGGTCTGCGTTGCTGAGAACAGCATTGACTGTCGGTTTTCTATTGAGATATTAAGGTCAAACACAACTCATATAGCCGGAACGAGGACGATCTCATACCGTTGGGTAGAATGGAAATTATGCGCTTCATCTCTTCCTCGAATCCAATTTCTAGTATCCGATCGGCTTCGTCGATGACCAAAGCTTTCAGATTCCGGAAGACAAAGCCTTTCGTGTTCTACGCCGTCTGTAAGGACTTTTGTCTGTTAGGGCATCGAATTAACGCACCTCAAGATGATCCAGTAACCGCCCAGGGGTCGCAACCAACAGATTGACACCCTTCACAAGCTTATCCACCTCTGCTCTCCGGTTCGCACCACCCATCACAATGCCGAATGTCTGCGAATGATGCGCCATCAAGTCCTTCGCAACCCCGAATATCTGCAGCGCCAGTTCTCGTGTCGGCGAGACAATGACAATGCCAGTGCCTGCAGAAGCTATCAAGCAGCGGACGCTGAAGCCAAATAGCCCCCACGCACCATTCCGAGGCTTAAACTTCATACGATGTAGCAATTCCACCGCCGGGATCAAGAACGCCAACGTCTTCCCCGACCCTGTGCGCGCGGCACCCAGCACATCCTTCCCGGCCAGTAGCGGGGGTATCGACTTCTCCTGAACAGGCGTCATGGTCTTGAACCCCATCTCTTCCAGGCCTTTCAGAGTCGGCTCGGATAGCTCGAGAGTCGAGAACGGCTGCCGGCCGTCAACATTTTCTTGCGGCACCGCGGTCGGTGCAGTCTCACCTTCGCCGTCGGACATGGCGTAGTACGTAGGCTTCCAGAGTAGTTTGAGAGGAAATCCTTTGTCTCCGACGTAGGTCAGGAGGGAAGCTTGCCGTACAAAGACGGTGGTGGTACCAAGGTGGTACGGTGAAAAGAGAGAGGAAGTAAATCGATTGTACGTAAGCAGCTCTTTCCTCTTGCTTTCTCCGCGACACGAATTATTCAAAGTCGGTGCAAGTCCACCGCCAATGCCTCGACAAATGTCTTTGCGTCTGTCACATCAATACAGTCCTCATTTTTCTATCCCCTTATGCTGGACTTGATAGAACAGTCATCTCTGCCGTTGTTCTTTCCGTCGCCTCGGCCACCCTCGGTTTCGTTTACGGTGCCTCGCGAACGGCCCAATCGCCAGCGGCGGAACCAGCAAGTTCGACAGATACACACACTGACACCGCGGAAGATGATCCCCACGGCGAAGGGGAAGATGAAGATGAAGACGAGGCAGATGGTGATTTGGCCGCAATAAAAGCGGGCTTCATGGAGCCCTGCAAACTGGTGGGTAACTGAATCAACCCACGCGCCATACCCAGGCCGTCTGTAGTTTCACACGCATTCGTACTCATATCCTTTTCCAGGTCCTTGTCGTCCGCACCGATCTGAAAATGACGTCTGGGAAGATCGCTGCTCAGTGAGTCTACCTACTCTGACCCGAGTCACACGACTCAGAGAATCCGTCACTTCGCAGGTGCAGGTAATGCCGTGGTGAATTGTGTTCTGTGCTTGGGAACTGATGCTTGTGTAGCCACGCAACTCTCGCCTGCTATAAGGCACTAACGAAGAAGAACCCAAAGGCGAGCGCGTTGTCCTATTATGTCGCCTTCACACTCACTTGTCAGATAGCTCGTTAGACATTGGGAAGTCACAGGGTACATGTCCTTCGCAGTTCTTTTCATCACTCTACCTCATATTCCTCCCTAGCCAAGCAAAGATCGCGCTCAAGGTGTCGTCTGAAGACCAGATGCTGGAACTCGAAGCTATTGCCAAAAGCCTCAATCTCTGCGCACGTTCAATCCAAGACGCGTGAGTTTCATTGTCAGTTTTGGAACGGTCGTTATTCAAGTGCTCCCTGCTTGCCAGTGGACGGACTCAGATTGAAGCCGGCTCCCGCACAGTCCTCGGAATCGGACCTGGTGCGTCTTATAGATACATATCCTTCTCCCCACCTGTTGATTTGGTTGCAGCCCCGGTGGAACTAGTAAACCAGGTGACGTCGCATCTACGTCTATTGTAGTCGACGCGGCGTTGACCACGACTACGTCTGGGGCTCTCCTTCTACATAGAATAACTCAACGGGATTTCGGTTACGGTCGCCGCATCGCTACAATCTACTTACTGCACGACAACCGGCGGATTCGATGCCGCGGAATGCACCCTATTCAACGTTAAGTAATACAATTACAACAAGTCAAATCGACTACAAGGTGGTGCAAGATATGCCACCGTTCTTCTGATCGTCACTGTATCAGTGGTACTTCTGCATCGTCCTCGAGAGGTTGAACGCGGCCGAAATGAGCGTGACATGGCTGTGGGAGGGTCAGCACCTGGTCAGGAATGCATTGCACTGGAATAACTCACGTGAAGCCCTGGACGGCGTTTCCGAGACCATCGCCTGACGGAGAGATTTCCTCGGTACACAGACCGACGTGGTTGGTGTATTGCAGGAAGTCCTGTGTGAAGTTTGAGCAGCACGCTTTTACACAGAGCGTTGAAGACACGTACCTCGAACATCCTGATGGCTTTCGGCAGGATCTCAGGGTTAAACTCACCTGCGCGTGTCAAGGCTTCGACACACCTGGCAAGACAGCCTGGTGGGTATCTCGCTGCGGAACGAACAGTGGGGCACTTACCACAGCGTGCATAAACAGAACGTTCCCTCCTCTCCGCCAACACCATCGTCAGATTCCTGGGTGTTGTAACGGTAGACGAGATTCTGTCGGAAAAGACATCCATGAGAGAAGCAAAACCCAGTCTTCTAAAGGACAACGAACATTTGCCGTTAAGCCACCACGCTCGGGGCTCTTCATGATCGCATTCAGGGTGCTCAAGAAGCGGGGGTCAGACTGTAAGGGTCACATTTATGAGACCAGTGGCAAAACATCGACGAGCAGACGCGTACGGCCGTGATGAAGAACACCAGAGGCATGATCAGCACAGCGGAGTCGAGGATGTGCGTCTCGTCGTAGCTCTGTCCGAAGAACTTCTTGTCTGCGTTCCATGCTTGGTTCATTACTTGCTCGTAGATGTCATCGCGGGCCTCAAGCCACTTCGCGCGGTGAGGGCAAGGCAGAGAGCGCTTGTCGGCAAGGCGAAGACCTGCAAAGTCATTAGTACGGTCGTAAATCTGGTCACGGGTGTTGGATGATCACCTCTGTCAATAGCCACCCTGTCATGAAATGATGGGCTCAATATATCCTTTCAACCTGGAGAAGACGCACTTACCACATCATGACCTATAGGGTACAGGTGTCGTAGGTTCTCTCTCTGAGTATGGATTGAGAAAGCTCACCTTCGAATACTAGACCATGAACCATCAGTTGAGCGGCTCACAAATGAGGGCATTGCGAACTCACAGTGAAGTGGCGTTTTTTATTCCGCACTTCCCTGCCACGAAGAGAGCTTTTCAGGGTACCGTCAATGGGTTCATCACTTCGGACTGACCAAATCGACCTGGAAGATTACAGATATGAGAAGCCGCAAACGCGGAAAGGTGACACGGCTGAGAGAGTCGATTACTCACAAATCAGGGTCGTTGTAATGAGCGACGACGACTGAAGGTGAACCCGTTAATAACATCTCATACAGGTCGTGGATGTAGCGTACAATCCACACTGCGAAGCACGTATTAGTGGCATAGAGAAACTCAAGACAAGCTACTCACAGTTCGCGGACAGCAACCCTGGGGGTGACGGCGCATTATAGTCAGTACCGCACATGAAAGGGGTGAATCTACTGTACCATGTGTCATAAGACTGTTGCATGCAGCTGCTTTCAGTGAAAGTTTGGAAATCGTCAAGTATCTACTTGCCAGAGGTTTGCCGAACTGACGAGCGCGATGGTAAACACAAGGCTAGGATGTGGATAGCGGAATACGAACCTTCTGCCCAAGATATATACAATCCATTCTAAGGTTCGTCGACGGTCATTGGAAAGCTGTGATGACAGGATGGGTACTATATGGATGCAGGGTTAGCAGACAACCAACAGTGCAGGACACAAATCCCTTACTCTCTTACAATTCACCGTAGATATCCTTTCGATATCGAAGGGTCAGGGTTGGCAGAATAGCGAACGCATGAAGACATTACCAGCTGTATGTGGTCTATGGCACCGTTGCCAATTCTATAGTTGTCATAATCAAAACAGTTCGGGCATTACCAAAGAAGACGACATACCTGACAGGCTTTGATCCCTTGTGTCCGTCCAGATGTGTGAGCTCTAGCTCCGGAAATATTTTCTCGCCTATAGACACGATAAATATTTGGCATACCCATGTAGAGTAGCGACAAGAAGACTGACCGTGAATTGTGTACATGATCTGAAGAGACCCATCGGGATTCCTGTCTTTCAGCCTGTCGAAGATGAAGTCCATATACGCTATGAACGACAGAATGACTTTAGATCCATGCAGCGCATATCAACAGAGATAGCCTACCGTTCGCCTCCTGTGTGAATCCAAGACGGATGAGAGCGTAGAGCGTGAATGAAGCATCGCGAATCCAGGATGCTCTAACGCCGATGACACGATGAGGAAATGAACGTCAAAGATCATCGACGTGCTCCTTACCGGTAGTCCCTAGGTTCGCTGTCAGGAAAACTCATACGGCGGAAAAGAAGTTGGGCGCTCACCAGTTCCTAGTACCACCGATGTACTCCGGCAGACTGAATGTCGGACTAGCCACAACAGCGCCTACAGAACATGTAAGCCAACAGTTGGTGCTATATACAGATCCAAGCTAACCTGTGGGTTCGAAGATGAGCAGCTTCAAGGCCAGCGCGCTCCGATGGACAGCTTCCTTCCAAGACCCGCTATACGTCGACTTGCGAATCCATGCATTCCAGTAATTGTTAGTTCCCTCCAAGAGATCTTTGAGAAGGGTCTATTCTGAAGGTCAGAGGGGCGCATCTTCAGTGCTTTAATGAATTACCTTGGTCAACATCGGGTCCTCCTTGTCTCGAAGGGACGATGCACCCAATACCAGTTCTGCAGATGACGACTGAGGAAGTTGCACGCAGAAGGCTATGTCTACAACTCACTCTCAAACGGCACATTCAGTTCCTGGGCGCGTTGCGTGCTCGTATTGAGGACCGGCTCTTTGGCCTTGGGAGGAGTCCTGAGCACGAAGGTAACGACCTGGCCTTCCACAAGCTCCAGATCTGCGTAGACTCCGGGTCCTTTGTGACCCTTGTGCTCGAGATCAAGAATCTTCAGATCCACGTCAGGGACGGGGACGCTGTCGAGCACCGACTCTGCGACGTAGCGCAAGTCCAAGGTAAGATCTTTCGATTTGAATAACGCCTTCTTGTGCGTGTGATCAGGACCATCGTGCAGAGGTAAAGAATCATCAGTAACGAGCTCCGTGGTATGCGCATCGAGAGCATAATTGAAAGCGGGAGCACATTCAACTCGGAGAGGGAGTTTCCCGCGGATGACCTGAGGAAACGTCAATAACACATAAATATGGAAAGGGTTAAATATCACCTCGATGCGACGGACAAGCCAATGGAGGAGAGGCTTATGCGCGGTCGCGTTCGGGTTACGGGGAAGGAAATCTAAACAGCGTCAATCAGTTGTCAAGGTGAGGATGCGCCCGCGCATGATATATTACCAGTGACGCTGACTACGCCCTCTTCGTTGAGGAACCTGGAAGACGTGAGCGTCAGCCATATACAGGCGCATCCATGATGGTCAATACTTCGTCTGCAGGACCTGTTGAAGAGAGTGAGAGACGATGAGCATGAGCCATGGAGAACTGTTCTCAGAAACGCGTACATTAGAGCTGGGCAGGTAGTTCTGCTTGGTGGAGAAAGGGATGACTGGGGTAATGCAGAAGTGACCCCCCTGTCGCGATGCGTGAGGTCCTGAGGATGTGCCGGGGTTGTAGAAGAAGGTATACCTTGTCCTTGTCCAAGATACGCGCAAAGATGGACGGAGAGTCGAAGTGTGGTACACAGTAGCTCTCGACTGGTCAAGGAGAAGAGTAAGCGCCTTTCCCGCGGGGTGGGTCGGTCTGGACACTCACTCGATCCATCGATGCTGACCTGAACTCGAACGTGAGAAGACGACCCAAGCAAGTGTATTTAGAACGTACGAGTGCAGCTGTTCTCAGATTTCCGATTCTAAGCAGAGGCACCCGCGTCAGCCGGACGGTCGCGCTCGGAGAGCAGGAGAAAGGACTGACAGAGCGTGGTCGGAGATCGCGACATAGTCCCTGTCTTTCTCGGGGGAGCAGAGGTTCATGTTGGGCTGTTGCGGGGGTGCAAACGGAGGAGATGGTGCAGGGTTTGTCGAGGTTGCGGACGAGGTTCGTGCGCGGTGCGCGGTTGGGCTTTAGGTCAGGAGCGTGAGCGCTCTTGGCTGCAAGCTGAGCGGGCCGGATCGGGGCACGGCCGCGGCTTTGACCCGGCGATCTGTCCCAGGAACTCCCATCCGCGGCGAGGACGCCACTTCCATAATATTTCGACCCAGATTCAGCCATTATTTTCCCGAGATATCATGCGCCCGATTCATCACAGATGCTCCGCTCGACCTTCCTCGCAGCCTCCATCGCCCTCGCCGCCGTCCTCTTGCTATGGCCAGACAATACGAGGTACGTCGACACCCACTATCGATCCGCTTCGCTGTCCTACGCCCCAACTCATGTCAGCCCCGTGGATCTGACCCGATCGCAACGTCTCTATCAGATTGTGCCAGGGTACTTCTTACAGGACAATTCAGAGGGTGACCATGAGGTCGTAGAGCCGGTGCGTTTGTCATTCATTGTTTCACGCGTATGATTCGGAGGCGCATGAGGCAGATGGAAGCTGTAGCGGCCGTCCATCTAGTGCCCTGCATCCGGTGTTGAACGTTTGCCCAGGTACCCCCATTCTTTGCTCTCCTCTCAAAGTCGTGGTCGGACTTCACCGGAAACGTCACTCGTCTCGCAGACTCAAGCGCTCCGGGCACGACGTACAAGGTCTTGATCCTCGGGAGGCACGGGGAGGGATACCGTCAGTGGTTCCTGCAAGAAGCATCGTCTGTCGCGTATTGAATGTACTATTGGCATCGCAGACAACGTCGCTGAAGAGAAGTACGGTGAACATGTAAGGCCACAATCACGACTCTCATGATTGCGCTAAACAATATCGAAGGCTTGGAATGCGTAAATATCATTTGGACAGAGCTTGGGCTTCTCTCATGGTGTACAATATCTCAGGAAATGGTCTCTCTTGGACGGAGATGGCTCCTTCACCTGGGGTCGTAAGTAGACAATACCTTTGAGCTTCTCCTCGACTCACTGGTTTCTAGCCGACCCACCTCTCACACCGCTCGGTGAAGACCAGGCCCGTAGAGCCAACGCTGCGTGGAAGACCGAGATATCCAATGGCATCCCCGTTCCTCAGAGGTTTTACTGCAGTCCAATGAAGAGAGCGCTGCGCACGCATGAGCTCACCTTTGACGGCGTCTTCACAGAACCCCGCCCGACGCCAGTCATCGTCGAGGTATGCTACGAACATCGAGGACTTGTGTTTCACATGTATGATACTAATGATTGCAATTCACCAGAACTGCCGCGAAGAATACGGGGAGCATACCTGCGACAAGCGCCGTACGCGCTCCGAGATACACGCAGAATTTCCCGCGTTTGTCTTCGAAGAGGGGTTTGCAGAAGAAGACCTTCTGTGGACGGAAGTGAGGGAAACCAAGCAACACGTCGACACTCGTGCTAAGCACATTCTGGACATGGTTTTCACCAAGGACGTGGACGCTACCTGTCAGGGTATATTCCACGCATGAGAAAGCTTTCACTGACAAGGACTCCTTACAGATATATCCATTACTGCCCATAGCGGACTCATCAATGGTGTCCTACGCGTGATTGGGCGTGGCAACTATAAGCTCGCCACTGGAGGTGAGCTTCATCCTTGAGGCAGCACCAATCGGACTCATGAGCCCGGTGCTTCAGGAATCATTGTTGTCGTCGTGAAGGGGACGCTGGTTGAGTGAGAAGTCGTGGTAATCTCTGGAGTTCGAAGCAGTCCGTAGATGATAGATGTGTTGCTAGTAGAAGAATAAATTCGCGAGAGACCGTGACAGACGCGTACGGACTGGACGCGTGCATTACCTAAGCGAGAGCTGACGTCACGCGTCGGCGGAGCGAGCGCCTTGCCCAGCGCCAACCGCGACGACACGCTCGTCAGACACGTTGGAGCCCTGCTGGAGTACATTCAGTCCTGTGGAATGCATGAATACGATCCGGTGAGTGTATATAGACTCCTCTTCAGCACCACTCGTCGCGACTCATACCCCACAATGTCCAGCATCGCCCTCGCTCGAGTTTACCAGAGATCTTTTGAGACACATCCCAATGGCACTCTCGCCTTTGCAGGCGGGGCATTGACAGCCCTCGGAGATGTAGTGGCCCAGATGACTCAACATCTGGTGAGTGCCTGCATCTGTTGACAGCAGCCGCCGTACTCACTGCCTGGTCCACCATTCAGACTGCACCCCAAGACCAACATGAGAAGACACGGCTGCGTTACGATTTTCCTCGGACTCTTCGATTTTTCTGCTTCGGCGCCGGCATGAGTGAGCTCAAGAAGCACTGTTTTGTGAACAGCTCTCTTATCTTGGTCGGAAGGTCCACTCATCGGTCGATGGAACAAGTTTTTGGAAATGAAGTTCCCTCTTCGGTCAGAGGGTGGCAAAGTCAGCTTTGCTGCGTTGTCAAAGAGGGTTGCTTGTGACCAGATAGTTATGTGAGGGTTTTGTCCACTTTCCTTCATATTCTTACTGAACAATTGGTAATAGGGCACCCATCGGTGTAAGCCCGCCCCTATCCCACTGTCTTGCTCTGACTTGCTGACTCTCCCTCGCATTAGCTCACAATGTTTTTGGGATCGATGGGCATCATGGAAGGACGTGACTCTGAGCACATACGCGGAAAATTCCGCGACCTCTATCAGCCAGCTATCCTCGCTAACTGGAAAGTGTGGCCCGTTGCACAGGTGTGTCCACACGATACTGTCGTCTTTAACAAATATCTCATTACGATCTTAGTTCGTCAACTTCCGGTTCATGCCCCTGCCGTATAGAGTTCCTTTCCAACAAACTTGTGGCGTATTCTGGACTCTCTACCTATCCCTCATCAATTCAAGGTATATTTCGCCCTCCTCCACGAAACCTTTCGATTTTGACATGTGCTATGCAGGGAGGATCAAGAACAGGACAAACAGGACGCTTTGCGCCATACATTGGACCGTCCATGATGTCAAAAATCTTGCTTCTTGTAATACAGCGGTTTAATCCCTTATCATTTTACCAGAATGCTGCGCCTTCTGATAGTCAACTCATTTCCCGTATAGTTGTATTTTGTAGCCATAGCATTTGTGCCAGACCATTTTTCTCGGACATTACTTATCATGGTTGATGCTGTAGATAGTTTGAAATTTCATTCACCTACAACAACTTTATCTTCATTCGAAACGTCAGGCAGTCATGCGTCAACAGTTACACCGCTTCTGCAAAGACTCGATTACAAGCACCCAACGCATACCAAATTACAGTACTTTTGATCAACATCCTATGTAGCGCCATATTTCGGTTTGAAATATGCAGGCGGTAGCTTCGCCAACACATCTACTAGTGGCCGCTCGACGACCACCAGCTCACCCGGCGCCATGAACTCCGCCAGGAGAATCTGCCTATACTGCGTAAAGAGCTTGAAGTTCTGGGTCCGCTCCTGCGTGCCCTCGTTAGCGTTCTGCCCCCTCCGCCGCTTCTTGTGGAACCCGCCCCACCCGACCGGCGCGTCGAACTGCACCTTGCAGAGCCACGTAGAGCCCCAGAACATCGCGAGCACGCCCTGCTTGCCCGGCACGGCGGGCGCGAGCGTGACACCAATGACGGGGTCGTGCAGCTGCGTGAAGCGCTTCGGGAGCGCGCTGCAGATGCCGCGCGCCCACGGCGGGAACTGCCGTGCTTCGACATCGTACAGCTCGAGTGTGTTGTTCGCAAAGCCGAGCACCAGGAGCGACGGCGATTTTGGGGAGAATGCGAGCGCGTGCACGGGCTGCGGGAAGGTCGGGAGGACGGAGTGGTGTTGGATGGAGTCGAGGTTGAAGATGTGTGTGCGCCGGTGATCGTCGGTTGTCGCGAGCCACTGGCCGTCGGGGCTCACTGCCATGCGTGTGATGTTGGCGGGAACAGGCTTGTCGAGGCCAGGCTCTTCGCTCAGGGAGGGAGCATCTTCGTCGGGCTCGACAGCGGAGTCTGGCTCCGCCATCTCGGTGCCGCCGTCCTCCTCCGTCCTGCCCTTTACCATTCTTTCTCCGACGAAAACGTTCTTCATTCGATGCTGAGTGAATCGACGCAGGACATGCCGACTTCCGGTGTCACGACCGAGGTCTACGATCAAGATGCAGGAGGTGTGCGTTGCTAGCACCACTTTTGAAGAGTCCGGCGTGAAGATGAGAGCGGACGCCCCCGACGAAGGGAAGCCTTCAGCGTCTGGCAAGTGCGGTAGCAGGGTGGAATGGAAATCGCGGATTCGTTTGGGATTGACGTCACCCGTCTCTGACTGCACAAAAAATAAGATCGCGATTGAGCTGACCAGAGAAAAGCACTGACATCGACTTCGAGAGAAAATAGTTTCGTCTGGAAGTAATCGGACACAACGAGCCACTTCCCGTCGTCAGAGATCGCGCCCGAGACGAGATTGGTCTGCACGTCCAAATCCATCTCAAGTACCTTCTCCCATCCGTCGTTCGCTGCCGGACCTTCGGTCTCGTTCTCGGGTTCCTCTCCTTTCCGCCGCGTAGGTATCCGCCATATCGTCAGGCTTGTCTCACGCATACACATCACCAGCCGCGCCTGCTTTGCGAGGTGGACAGCACTCGTGCCATTCGCACCGGAAGAGTATGCTATACGGCGATGGTATGCATCTTCGAATGTTGCGCTGACGCTGGTGGCAAGCGGGTTCATCACGCGGGCAGCGGTCTGCTGGGGGAGTGCAGCAGGAGAGAGTGCAAGGGACATATCGAGGCCAGCGGACGCCAAGATGGGTGCTATGTCCATCGGGAATGTCCGTCGGTGTGCTGGAGGAAGCGGGGTGTATGGTGGCCAGATGGCAAGGGCGCGCACGTCGTGAGAATGCATACGTTTTGTGACAGCTCGGACCCATCGTTTGGGAGTTGAGAGGACGGAAGAGCCGCCGGATGAAGAGGTTTTGATTAGAGAGAATTGATTCGTCTTTTGGTCGACGCCGGAGGTGAAAACTGTGGTCCCCTCCTGCAAGAAATTCAGCTTCGACTGCGATGAAGTGACCCGATAATTCTTACAGGCCCAATAGTCAGACATAGAACATCCGCACCGTGCGCTTCAAAACTTTGCAGCTGTGTACACGTCCGCGAATCCCAAAATTTGACCATGCCTAGCGAGTCGCCGGAGACAATTGTCCCATCTCTGCGGAAGGTGAGGTACCAGATAATTGAGGTTCGAGATAAAGTACTCACCCTAAGACACCAACCGTCCACACTAGAGTCCTTTCTCCCCTCACTTTGTCCGTGCCCATACGATCTTGCACCCTTCCTGTCACCACATCCCATTTCCGCAGACTGCTGTCAGAGCATCCTGCCACTATCCAAGAGTCTGACCACTCGTCTTCGTCATCATCATCGCTGTCTCCGCCACGTGAGGTATCAAGAGGTGATGATTTATTGCCGCTGCGAGGAATAGGTGGACCCCATGCAATACTCAGTATACGCGACTTCGAGCGATCCAATCGGCGGGTATGACTCAAGTCATCGCCTTCAATAGATAATAGATGGATAGACCCGTCTTCGCAGCCAAGTGCTAGCATAGTTGACGCGGCATTCGCTGCTATTGACCAGATGGAGCCGCCTTGAGATGATATGGTTCTCTATTCCAGAGTTAGCTGTTGCAAGGCACAGGCGACCGGACTTGCGCACCCTGACAGATCCACGTTCCATGTCCCATTCGATGAGTTCACTTCCACCACCAGTACTGAACAGCCGGAGGTCCGCCACGGACGGGACGTCCTCTGCCGCCAAGGTATGCGGAAAGCGGATGGTAAGAGCAAGCGAGTCGACTTTTGAAGGGTTCAGACCAGACAGTGTCTACAGAGAGTTTCATGTGGATACGGACGATCAAAAATAGTTTGCTCTCGTACCTTCCTGACAACCCAAGCTTGAGGTGCCTCTACCTCTCGTGATGAACCGGTCCACTCACATATTTCGATATTCCCGTTAGCGCGGCCCACGACGAGCATTCCTACTGGCAGATTCGCGCTGCCGGCATCTGCCTTCTTTTTTCCCTTGATTGAAGGTAGCGGTAGCGGAGGAAATGTCAGAGCGGTGACCGCAGACGGCGAATAGTCAACGAATCGACATCGGTGGACGGAGAGAGTGGTTGCTTCGCCCATAAAGGTTGAGGAGCCTGGCTAGCCAGAGAGTGTCACGTCCTTCCGAGGTTTGAGAGTATTTCCGACCAGATGGAAGACGGTAAATAAGGAGTGCAAGACGCGCCTATTTTTTTGGTCTCGCCGGATTCGGGAGCACGTGGCTTCAGCAGCTTCCGCGACTCTGCGTCACCGCGACTCGCGCTTGACCACGACCTCCTCACCATTCTATTTTCCGTCTACCGGCCTCCATCTCCATCTGTGTTCACAATGTCTATGTTTGGTATAGGAGGATCGTCATCCCCTTCTTCGGGGAACATCAACTCGGAGCGCATGGAAATGGCGATGCAAGAGTACGTCCTCCCCACGCGACTTCCGTCTCCCTGGTGCTCATATAACGTAGGTTGGACATGGTCACAGACATCTTCAACCGCATTGTTTCGCAAGTGATCCGTTTTCACGGTGATTCATGTCCCTAACCTGTATTCATTAGGACGTGCCATAACAAGTGCATCAACACCCGCTACGCTGAAGGTGACTTGAACAAGGGGGAGAGCGTCTGCATCGACCGATGCGTGGCAAAGTTTTTCGAAGCCAACAAAAAGGTCGGAGAGCGACTACAGAGCGTCGGCGCGAATGCGGGAGCTGCAGGTGGAGGCGCGTTTGGTTTGTGAAGGGAAAGGAACGCCAATGGCGTGGTGGTGGGAGCAGAAGGTGCACATCTAATTTATACACCCCTACTTCTAATGCGGGTATAGACCCCCGGTTTCAAGAGGCTACGCGCCGTCGCATTGCCGCGACGAGGTATTCTATCCTGCACCGCCCGAGAAATCCCAAGAAAATCGTAGAGGTATCTGCTCTGCATGACCAGCGCTACTTAGGCACGGAGGGGAAGCAATCCGCCATCGTCTTGGAATGCTTGTTCTGGGCATGCTCTTCCAGTCTGTGATAAGTGGGTGAGATTGACCGAATGTCGAAGTCTGGCAGAGAGTGAAAGCTTACGCAGGGCCACGCGTGGTCACAAGCTGGCAATGCGAGAACTGATGAGTAGATAGCGAAGAGGAAGAATTGGGCGCGACGCACGAATGGCTGGCGGCATATTGAGCAGACGATGTTTTTGGCAGCTTCGTTCACCTTCGCCTGGCTCTTTGAGCCTTTCGCCGCATTCTTTTCGGCATTCCTCTCCCGCTTCTGCGCCGCCTTAGCACCCTGGAGACCGAAGTTAGCCAAAGAAGAGGCAGAAAAGAGAATGAACTACGTTTCCCATTGCGAATGATAGTGTACAAGAAGAAGAAAAGCAGATGAGACGGAGGCGAGACAAGATTTGCAGGTTTTGTCTGGAGCGCTTGTTGCAGCAGACATTCAGCACAGCCACCGCACGTGCTTATCGATATGACCTGCTCGGCGCTGCTCGGCCTACCGTCTCACTTGACAAAAATAAAAAATCCGACGCTTTGCATAAAGTCTCTCGCCATGTGAGACCACGGTCTTCTTGTCTCCCACTCCCACCAGCCATGAGCTCAAATCTTCACGATGCTCGAGCCCAGGTCGCCAGCCTTGTCAAGTTCGATATCTTGACCGAGACGCAGGCTGAGGACAATGCCAATCAGATTCGACAAGTCGCCAGAAGCTTCATTTGTACGTTTCTCATGAGCCAATATCTTGTTAAATTACTGACTAGATATGCAGCGGACACAGTAACCGGTATGCATATTTAGCACCCTCTTCCTCGTCACCCTCACATAGTCACCAGTTCCAAGCAAGGAGATGTATGAATATGCAGTCCAAGCCTCTCTTGGCGACGATGTATACCATGAGCCGTCCACCGCTGCCTTGGAAGCGCATATGGCTCGATTGACTGGGAAGGAGGCCGCTATATATATGCCGTCCGGCACGATGTCGAATCAAATTGCCCTGCGCTCACATCTCAAGCAGCCCCCATACTCCGTACTCTGCGATTACCGAGCACATATCAACAAATACGAGGCCGGCGGTACCGCTTTTCACTCGGGGGCACATACTATTCCCGTCATTCCCACTAACGGTGGGTAAATACTCCCGTGACACATCGATAGGTTCTGAACGAAGCTTCTGAGATAAGGACATCACCTCACTCTCGAGGATATCCTCGATTTTATCATCACGGGCTCTGATGTCCACAGGTCAGAGCGTTGATTATGATATGCATTTAGAAGCTGACAGGATTTTAGCTGCCCGACCGAGTTGATTGAGTTAGAGAACACACTGAATGGCAGTATCTTTCCCCAGGAGGAGATCCTTCGCATTTCCGAATATGCTCATGCTCAGGGTATCAAGATGCATCTAGACGGTGCCCGCATCTGGCATGTCGCAGCTGAGACCGGTGTCCCGCTTCAAGATCTTTGCGACCCATTCGACTCCGTCAGCTTGTGCTTCAGCAAGGGTCTGGGTGCGTACCAGGTCTTATCAATCCTCGAGTCTAGTAATCAGACTTTTTGCAGGTGCGCCCGTGGGATCGTGCCTGGTTGGGAGCAAAGAGCTCGTCAAGCGAGCCCGATGGTTCAGGAAGATGTTTGGCGGCGGGATGCGACAGATAGGCATCCTCACAGCCTCTGCGGCCTATGCTTTGACCTACAACTTCCCGAAATTGGCTGACGTGCACCTTCTCGCCCGCAAGCTCGAGAAGGGCCTCGCCGATATTGGAGTTGAGATTACCGGTGCCGCTGAGACGTGTATGGTTCGTTCTCCGCTATCTTCAAACAATTGACGGACCCAATGCTGACTCTTCACAGGTTTTCTTCGACCCCTCTCCTATCGGCGTCAGCTATGCAGAGATCACCGAGCGTGGTAGCCAGCTCCCGGACCCGCTCCAGCTTGGAGCCTCCAGGCTCGTCGTGCATATACAAACAACGGAACGAGCCATAGACGATCTTCTATCCGTCGTGCGAGAACTCGCGGAAGAGAAGAAGGCCGCCGGCTTTGTACGGCCGGAGAAGGAAGTGCACCTGAACGGTGTCAGCAAGTACAAAGATGTATACGTCCGCAAGTCTTAACTATATCCATAGAGATCGTTACGGTCTGTAAGACAAGCTGTATGTGTAGCCAATACCTGTTAGTTATAGACCCGTCCTATTTCAATGGAAGGACGTTTTCGCCCAAGTCGAACGTGTTTGACGTTAAGAAAATAGCTGATGTTCAATAATTGGGTAGAGTAGATGTAGGGATGATCAGCCGCTGCCTACATAACGCTGCTTCTCATACTCGCGCCATAGCCCCTTCATGGCAGCCTTCCCTCCTGCGTCCAGCGTGGACGCCATCAACGCGTCTCTCGCGTGCTCATTCAGCATGTGGCATAAGATGAACAACCCCGGTTGCAATTCGCGCCGCACATCTGACGGGAGCACGCACAACGGATCGTTGAGGGCCTCGACATAGGCTTGGATCACGTACGCGATGTGCTTGGACAGCGGGCGAGCGAGGGATTCGGGTTTTTGCGAGTCAGCGGCGGGCCCATGCACGCGGACGGTGGTCTTCACAGCTAACGTGCTCAGCAAGCGAGCAAACGCCTTGCTTTCTTCCGCCCCCAGCGGGTGTGCTGGATGAACCCACATAGGGAGAGTGTCTGTGACGAGCTTGTACTGTTTCCCCCCTAGGTGGGGCCGGGGACTCCGCAGCGACGCCATGAGCTGCCGAAGAACGATGATGAGATGCGGAAGTGTGCTGATGACTAGATCCCTGCGGAGTCGGACGAGGGCGCTGACGACGGAAACGATTTCGTGAAAGATTGCGACCTGGGTTTCGGAGTCATGCGTCTGACAACCCGACAGGTATCTTGATAGAAGCGACCATATTGATGGCATATTCAGAGCTCGGACAGAAGCAGGCTGCAATAACGGTCATCAAGCGGCGGAGATACAGCGTCTAGTGACATACCCTGTCGGAACATTGGCCGTTCACAAACGCGAGGACCTGTAGGCGGATATATGGAGACTCTATGTCTGATGCTACATTATTGACGAGATTGTGAAGGCTTTGAGTCAAATGCGTTTGGACGACCTTGAGCGTACCTGCCCCAAGCAATTAATATACTGGCCATGTGCGAGGACTGGACATGCTCACCGTCAGGGGCTTCGTGCAACATCAGAGCCGAAAGATGTATGATGTCGCCCAAGTGTTCAGGTCGATCTCGTTTAGAAAGAGGCCCGGAGACAAGTTCCAAAGCGAACGAAAAGTCCGGGACAGGGAGTTTCCTGAGTATTTTCGACAAGTGCTCGTCCAGCTGTACCTTGTCTGAGAGGCTGTGAGCAGTCTCACTAGGATAGGCGACAAGGTCTGCTCACACGTTTGACTGAAGACTCGCACCAAGGTGATGTATGCTGCGAAGATGCATCCTAGTTGCTTCTCCCGATCGTTGCCCGTAGAGTCTTCCAGTTCAGCCAGCAAGACGGCAAAAACGGTAATGCCAGCTCTCTGGAACAGTATCGACTCCGAATGGGATGCCGACGAGTACTCTTTTGACGATGCCATCGCTTGTACGAGTCGCATACCCAGCCCAGATGTGAGCTTGACTGCACATAGTGAGGCTATACTACCATGATGAGTGAAAGATATACGTACCGGAGGAACTACTCCATCGTCCGAAAGCGATACATTGCGTCCACAGCTGGAAGATATCGGTACGACAGAGAACTCTCTGAAGCACAGTCGACTCGGATGTGTCGGAAAAGACGCCAATGATGGATGTCTCAAGCTCGCCGACGACATGCTCAAAGAGGGAGGTCAAAGACGATATCACCTGCGGGGGGAACCTACGATATCTTCAGTTCCGCTGATGAGAGAAAAGACAAACACTAGAAGTCGTACGTAGCAAGCGAGAAATTGCTCAGTAACGTGCTCATCAGCCGTAGGATCAGTTGGTCCGCTTGCACGGAAGCCGGCTGCCCAGGTGGTGATAAAGCTAGAAGGGGTAGGTGTCTGATATCGCCAATAACTTCGATTATCGCCTCAGCATCGCCCTTTTCCGCGGCACGTAGGGCAGTGCTGCCAGGATGTTCGAAAATAGTAAGGGTCGCAACAATGAGAGCTCACGTAAAATAGATCTGAACCAAGTCGAGAGTTATCGTGAACAACTCGGAGTCGACATCGGAAGATCCAGAAGGGTGCCAGTGCGTTAGATGACGTAGGTATTCATGCAGCATCTGTGAACACAAGTGAGATGTAAGGCCGATGGAATCGCGAATAGTGGCGAACCTGATGATCGCATGAACCCAAGTCAGTGAATATCCTGTAAAGGAACGTTCTGACGGCAACCAGAGCGTGTATTGCAGATATATTGTCCGGAATTCTCTGTGCTCCAAGAACAAAATCGAGCGTTATGACTCTCTTGATGATCTCTCCCCTCGACGACTTGGGGATAGACTCTTTAGGAGTATATAGTAGAAATTCACATGCAACGGCGGCGTCCGTAATCTGGCTGGCAGCCAGTTTGGATCTGACAGGCTGTGACTGTGGCTGCCGAGAAGCCCTTGGCACAAAGACACTGACATCAACGTCGTCGAAAACAGAGATCTTTGAGTTCAAGGATGTGAAGAAGTTCGCTGTAGATAGAAGAACGGTGGCGTTAGCGTTTCAAGAACCTTCAGAAGTGAAGCACATTTACATACCGCGAAGATTTGCTTGCTCCCAAAAATGAGCGGAGCGAAGACATTCTAAGACGACAATTGAAGATGACAGAGTGTTTTGTGTCCGCGATATTTCCTCTGCGCGGGGATTTATTGAGAAGAGAAGGACTATCAGACGAGCTCGTTGTTCTGTCGAAGAGTAGACCCTACGTCATGGATTGCGATCAGTGAATGAGCACTGTCAGACACTCTGTTGCACTCACTCGAAGACAGCCAAATATCTATCCAGTACCAAACGCAACAGCCCAGTCGCAGCGAACGGATAACTCTCTTCGTCAAATGATAGCTCAGATGAACGACCATGCCACTCCGTACCGCTCGACTTCGATTTGGGAAGGTGCGTCTCCAAAAAAGACAAAATGGAATCGAACAAGATCTCAGAGTAGAACGTTTCGGTGATGGCAGTCTTTCCAAGGAGCGAACGGTACTGTTGACAATATATGGTAAACACAGAACGACAAGGAAAAATGGGAAACATACAATTTCCACGCGCAGCTCTGGCAATAGCTCTTGCGAAACGCAAACCCCGACTAGCTTTTGCTCCAAAGGCTCCCAGCTCATGGGCGAGGAACGCAGATTCCCGGTCATCTGAACGATATACCCGCATCGCAGGGCAGCCGCGCCAGAGACATGTGTCGACCACACCTCTTCGTCTCTGTTCCGAGCTTTGCTCTCGCCATCCACTGCGGTTCGCTCGAGCGCTGTGCTGATAGCATCTACTATAACACTGTCAAAAACGTCCCTTATGGCGACTCTGATGGAGTCTTGGACTCCGTCCGTGACGGTTTGCAGCGGGAGTGATTTGAGGACCACCGCCACTACCCTGGATACAAGGACAAACGATATCGCGCTAGCTTCGGCGTCGAAGTTTTTTGCCACTTTGAGTGTTTGTTCGGACTTCCGTCTTTTCTTCCTCGCCCCGATACCAAGGTCCGCTGCCCCCGCCAATTCGGCCTCCTGGTATGCATTCCATGCAGTTTGGAAGGCCACTAAGATATCCTGAGCAGTGGAAAGCGTCTGTCCAGGGGTGATGAAAGTGTGTACGGCTCGCGACAACTGCTCTAGATGCCCTTCCGAAAAGACGGGAGACGCCATGAGGTGCTGGTAATATTCTCGAGGGTGTGAGTCTGAGGGGAGGGGGGAGGCAAAGGAGGAGAGCAAGCGAGAAAGGTGCGCAGGGATTGTGCGCGTCTTGATGTGGTATGATAGAAGAAGCGATAAAAAATCCGAAGCGGGAACAGATGATGACGATGCGAAGGTATCGCGTGAGACCTGGCTGGTATTCAAGAACTTGAGTATGATAGCTTCAACGAATGGATCGACCAGATCATGATCGATGCGAGATAGAACACAGAGACACTCGGTTGCAGCTTGGGCGCGTGAACACTTTGTCAGGCCGAACACTGTATATATTTAGAACTAAGCTCACCTTGTGGAGAAACATCGAGACGGTTGACGCACAAGTCGACGAGTCCCATCAAAGGTCCCGTGGCGATGTCCTGGCCTGCGCGGAACAAGCCCTCGTTCTCCACGACTCTCAGCAAGCCGAGCCTCGCGTGCCAGATGCTTTCTTGGTTCTCACGCCCGGCCTCGTTCAGGAGCCTTTCGCATGCCGCGAAAAACCTCATCCCAGCTGAACATGCCTCGACAGCGGATGAGCTTCCAGAGCCGAAAAGAAAAGTCTTGTGTTTCCTCGTGGCTTGCGTGAAAGAAGTCAACAATGCGGGAAGAATGTGAACAACGGAAGAGGCAGACGACTCTACGAGGTTTCGCAAAGCCACCAAGAGATTACTAGAGCTAGACAATGTAGAGTCTGATAACTGTTTGAGTGTGTCAGAGTTGAATAGGAGGTCGCTGCCAACATCGTAGACTTCAGAAAGGTAAATTTCACGGGCAGTTGTGTCGTTCGCCCGAGGATAACAAGCGATCCATGATTTCAAATGGCTCTGGGTAAAAGATTGTGCCAGCTGGGGAAAACAGGGCACGTTAATTTTGGCGGAGGTATTTGCGTAGCAAGACGTGCCTTCTTCTTGGTAGACGTGTTGCCCAATGTAATTCGGAAGGAAGAAGTGATTAGCTGTCCTATTCTTGAGCGTCCTTGGTGTGGTAGACGTCCAAACGACGCGTCGGCAAGAACCCGGAGTAGAGCTCCAAAACAATCCAACAGCATGTCAGGTGGCATTTTCTGTACAGCGAGAGGCCAAAGAATAGCGATGGGTCCAGAGGACACAGAGTAAAGGTCTGCACGCCGTGCGCCGTCCAAGCCTATGGAGAGGTTGAATAACGACGCGACTATGGGCGCGACAGGGATTCGAGTGACCAGAGGACGCAGCCATGTCTTGGTCAGAAGAATTCGTTGCGAGGTAGTCGGCTCTGATGGGTTAAGGATATCAGATAAAACCTGCCAGTAACGGAGATCCAATATGGGGTTAAAGTCACTGTTGAACCGAGTGAACTCGCGTTCATTGAGACGAGTTCTGGATAACTTACGAGTCGCGAGTGCGGTCTTTGAGCAGACGATTCAGAATCCAATCGACAATGACTTCCCCTTTGTTCGGGACATAAAAGGACGTAGCGTCCCAAGCCTGACGTACGATGTCGATCTTCGAAAAGCCCCCGGGTTTTGGAGGGTCAGACGAGGCCTTCAGCGCACGGACAAAATTCTGGGAAGACTGTAAGAACGACATGGTAAAATCAGCATGTGCTGTATCGGCGAGACGATGTTTGAACGTGATTTGAGGACCTGAAGGGCATGCCAATGAGTAGTAGCGTTCTCCTCATGCCTTGGACGGCGAATTTCTTGCGTTGACGCCTCCGGCCCGGGTAACCCCAGGATAACTTACCCCTAACCTTGTCTTAGGTGCTGCCGGACCCGCGATCGACTCGAAAGGCTCAGCAGCTCTCTTGAAGGACACCGTCGTTCTAACGTCACGACTTACCATTTGGACAGTCAAAGGGATGGACGAAGATGCCTGCGAACTGCTGCAGAAGGAGGAGTGGGAAGTTCTGCAGGTATGTCCTTCCAGGATTGAATACTCCAAGGTCACTACAGCTTACTCATACTTCCAGTCAATATACCCCGACTATTGCGTCTCTACTGGGTCTTCGAACGGCGTCATAAAACTTGAGATTCCGGTAGAACTGGGCGAACAGCGGACTGTGACCTTGCTTGCCGACGATACCGCTTCAGGACCCACTTCTTCGGTACCTCTCTCGCTCTCGCTATCCTTACTCCCCCCCGTGCTTCTCGAGTTAATTCTGCCAACGACATACCCTCTTCTGAAGGCGCCTTTCATATCTTCTTTGCATGCCACTAATTCTTGGCTTCCCCGGCATTCGTTTCTCCGGCGGAAGCTGCTCGAGATGTGGCAACCCGGTGAAACCGTCCTATATAACTGGGTCGAATGGATTCGCAGCGCAGAGTTCTTGACTGAGCTGTACGTCGAATTCGACAATTCCATCAGGTATATGCATAGCTGTGTCTATATCTCCTTGTCTCATCCGTCATCTGCAGCATCTCCCACCCGGCACCGCATCTACTAGCGTCTGTCTTGGCCGCATACGAAACAGAATCAAAGACTTTACAGTTCGGCCAGATGTCCTACCCTTGTTCGGTCTGTTTAACGTCGCACAAGGGCTCCCGTTGTCTTCAACTCCTCTGCGGTCACATCTTCTGCAGAGCCTGCGTCGAAGACGGCTGGAAATTGTACATTGCTGAAGGGGACGTCGCAAGAGTCGGCTGCCTCGACCCTGAATGCGTCAAAGACGGCAGAGAGGCATGCGAAGACGAGGTGCGACGAGTCGCTACTGAAGACGAAGTACAACGCTGGAAATGGCTGCGGGAGAAGAGGATATTTGACAAAGGTGTGGATGGGGTCACTATCTGAGAGTGTTTGCTGAGCGACGTCCTTAGACCCGTCAATTATTCATTGTCCTGTGTCTTTGTGTCAGAGGCCGGTGCATAAGCCGATGCTTCCTGATGATGCACAAGAGGAATCCGGTTGGGACAGACTTCGCACCTGCGATTCATGCGGGTACTCTTTCTGCTCATTTTGCAAGCGAACATGGTATGTCAGGGGTGCCTTTATTTCCGTTGTGACTAACTCTCGGGCAGGCACGGTCCTCTCACCGACTGCCCGATACCGCTGGCGGAGAAATTCGTTCTCGAGTACATGGAACTCCCCGATGACGCGCCTGAGCGAAGCACGCTGGAGATGCGTTATGGCAAGAAGAACATTTTACGACTATTAAAAAACTACAAGGAAGACCAAGCCAACCAGGTGTGGTTGAAGAAGAGCACGATGTCATGTCCGGGCTGCCGCGTGCACGTGGAGAAGACAATGGGGTGCAACCATGTAAGGAGCTTGTTCAATTTGTTCACTGACGCCGCTGATCGCGCACAGATGACATGCGCAAGATGCAGGCAGCATTTCTGTTACCGCTGCGGGAGCAAGCTGCTTGCGGGGGACCCGCATAAACACTTTACGACGCCCGGGCACCCATGCTACTCGAAGCTATTCGACTATGACAGTCTGGAGCTGAACGACGAGTGGCAGCCGATAGAGGGCTTTGAGGAGGATTAGGAGGGAATCGTTCGGACGAGTGTACTATGTAAAACGTATTAGCCCGGAACACGGAATTACGGACGGAGCAGAGCTTGAGCAGAGACATCAGAGAGAGCGGGGCTTGCTGGCGGCGGCTGCAAGCGCTTAGGGGCGTCGGCATGTCTCGAGTTGAAAGTCCGCCCGGAAGTAACTGCGAGCGCCGTGTCGGGAGACCAGCACTGGCTCGTTATACCATTTTTCGATTTCGAGACAAATCAATTTTGGCTTTACTCCTATATTACCCAACACTACTCTCTCTCTTGTCTCCTCTCTCTCTTTCTTTCGTCCATCGTCGTCTTTTTCTTACATCCTGACGCAGGAAGAATCCAGTCGTCGATACCAACTCGTGCCGCAATACCCTCCTGTTCCCCATACCCGCCTTATTGCCTGACGTCCTCTCCCGACCGTCCTCCTCTATAGTCTATTTCGACTCGCTGAGTCTGCTAGTTTCGCCCCTATGGATATCTACACGACCGCCTTTGCCTATCCTCGTCGCTCCCGACACGCCCATTCCCCTCGTTCTTCCCTGGACTTCACGTCAAATCCCCAGTCGGATCCATACGCCAACTCTTTTCAGCAGCATAATAATGGCCATCTCGACACTCATGTCGCCCCTTCACCTTCGGATGCAGAAGCCGTCCAGAAGCTCGCCGTACTGGCCATGGCCACTCAAGGTTGTCATGTCTCCTATACGCTGGCGGACCAAAGCACGGGGTGGAACTTCTTGATATCGGGCACCTATCAACAGGTTATGTTTGCTCGCGGGATGATCCTGAAGGACTGTCCCATTCAGGTACGTCGATGCCGCGAGCATCTTCCACTCGCGCTTATTTAGTGGCCGCGTCCTTCAGAATCGTTCATCAATTCGGGTGACGCGCTCTGAGGTGCTCGACTTTCCCTCCTCCAAGCCCGCCCTCAAGCCGGAGGTGCGCCGTCGTCTGGACGAAATCGCGTCGCAGACTCTGGCGCATATCGCGGTGGTGAATAGTCCGCTATCGCTATCGACGCGTACACCACCGGACGGGATTAGCAACAGTGCAGGCTGGTCGGGCCTCGAAACGGAGAGGGTATGTGAGTTGGTCATCACAGGTCAGGGTGACGCGGTCGACATCGCTCGAGTCCGGCTTCTAGTAATGCTGGATGAATTGGTGCGTAGTGCGGTTCCGATCATTCCCGTAGCTGACAGGCCGTTCAGAGTGGTCTACATGCGGAGGCCTGCGAGATCGATCAGAAACTTCAGGCTATTGTAGCAGGGCGAAAGCGTCATGTCCTTCAGACCATTCAAGAAGACACCGCCACCAACATCTATCTCCCGTCCCCCCTTCAGGGTCTTGTTGGCCCCGATATAAGCAATGCAGCGGCTGGTCCTGTGGCCCCGGGTGGACCTCTCCGACAGAACAAGAACGTCATATGGATAACAGGTGAATTCTTTGGCGTCCAGAGAGCACGAGACATGCTTCTACAAGTGTCCATGAACAAGGTGCGCCTATCACGACCGAAACGATCGGCGCAATCGTCTTGATAGCTTGTTCAAATCGCAGAGCAAGGGCGTCATCTCCCGGGATACCGCGGTTTTACCGCGCAAAATGGACTGGATGGTCACTGATCGCGCTGAAGACCTGAAGGCGGTCATGATCGACAACGCAACGTTCATCCACTTCCCTCCTATCGGTAGCACTGCAAGTTTAATCACCGTTTATGGAGACCATAGGGTCAATATACAGCGGACTATTCGTTCAGTCATGCAGCTGGTGCGCTACACCATCGACTTCATCCGTTTACTACTAACATATCCCAGGCGTGCCAATTCTACATCGCTTCGTTCTGGCTACTCCCCACACAGTTCAATGTCTTACTACCCCCGCCAACTCTCAATGCCAACCAGGTCACCAGCATCATAAAGCAAGTCTCAAATGCGACAGGAGCTGAAGTCGTCTTCAAGACCATGTGCTTCGAGATGCACGGCTTGGAGACCGAAGTTCGTAATGCTATCAATATGATCTTGGACTTGGATGTAGTGAAGGTTCGTTATCATGCGAGATTAAATGGGTTGTTGTACTGACTCTCCTCTTAGGCCTTTCACCACGAGATTCGTTTCCAGATTGAGCTTGCGAACGAACATAGGGAGTTCATCAGTGGCAAGAAGAACGGGAAAATCAATAAGATCATGCAGACGACCAACGTGAAGATCAAGTTCGAGACCTTCAACGAGCACAACTTTCTCATCGATATCGCTGGCAATGATGGGTCGGTACTTCAGGGTTTGACTCTGTTGCAGGAAGAACTCCCCGCTGAGATCTCGTTCCACGTTCCCGAATCATATCACAAACGCATCATCGGGGTTGGCGGCCGGAGTATCCAAAGGATAATGAAGAAGTATGGCGTGTACGTCAAGTTCTCTAATGCTGAAGAATTTGCGGCGCTGGGCGGGTACAACGACAATGAAGACAACGTTGTGGCACGTACACCTGCGAAGAACGCTATTAATCTGGAAAATCTAAAGCAGTCCGTAATGGAATTGGTGAATCCGAAGGTATGCGCATTCTCTTCGTGGCAGGGCTTGACGTCTGATTTCGAGTGTTAGGACAAGGATTATCTGAATGAGACTATCATCATTCCCCGCCGATACCACCGTACCCTCCTTGGAGAAAAACACATCTTTATTCACGATATCGAAAACAAGACTAACTCGCGCGTGCGCTTCCCCGACAAGGAGACTGCGTCAGATGTCGTCACTATATTTGGCCCGGAGAGTCAGATACAAATTGCAGCAACTATGCTGTTGGTATGTGATTTCTGTATGTCTTCCTATCATCTGCTCACCCTGTTGCAGGATCATGTACCATTCGAAGCCGATATGGCCGTGCCTCCCCAAGCTGATCTCCCCCTTATATGCGGATCGGCTGAGTTCGCTGCGTTTGTTGAGCAGATCAAGCGGGACCTTCAAGTGGTAATTGTGCCCAACATCAAGACAGTTGGCAATGGGTCTGGGTCAGAGACGCCGTCAGATTGTTCATTCAAATTCCGGTGTCAGCGCAGCAACACAGACTTTCTCGTTTCTGCGCGGGAGATGCTTGAGCAATTCCTACTCAACCACAACCTCCACGTTTACCCGTCGGCGACAGCGCATACGCACAAGCGTGGGGACTCTTTCGCTGAGGCGTTCCCTCATTTCGACAGTAAAGTACTGTCGTCGATGCCCCGGACGCGCGGTCAGTGTTTTCCATCCATTCTCCTTTTCGAGAAATTAATCCTTGCGCCCGTAGGCTCCGCTGACCTGTCTCGCTCGGAGCCGATGATGGACAGGCGGCTGAGGTTGGCGAACTCTTCGCCTGACGTCAAAGCCTTGTTCAACTCGCCCTCCTATATTTATCACTTGGATGAAGCTCAAGAGAGTCTGGATAGTCAGCCGAACTACGTGCCTGCGCCAATGAACGAATATTGGAATCCACAGCCTCCTATAGTATGTCTGGAGAATCGTTCTACTGATGCGTCGTTGACATTGTTCCAGGGTTCTGGTATACCCTCACGCACACGCCAATTCGAAGATAAGCGCGGATCCGATTCCTTACTGGAGGCAAAATTGAAGGAACAAATATCCAAACCGCGCTCCTTACAGAATCGTGCTCAGTCTCTCGATCTGACGTTCTCACTATCACGTATCTCGGAGGGTTCGTCGCGATATCCCCCTCCCGACTCTCCCACGAACTCCGTTGGAGACACTGGACCAAGCTCCAGTCCCACGTCCGCCACAGCCCCGTCTTTCCCTAGCGTGTACGGCCCGACCGCCTCTGGACGGCCACCTATCGGGCCTGGCACACCTCACTCCGTCCGGCGAGCCGGGCGCATCCTTGATGACGAGGCGGTCGACGAAGTATCAAGGGTCATATCCAATCTGGGACTGTGATGCTCGTATTTCTACCATAGGATCGGCGTCTATCTGCCTGTAAAAAGTTTGTATCAGGAAGGACTTCGGACTGCATTCCGATGTACTGCTGTTGTCGGCCCTGCACTTCCCATCTCATCGTGTCCACATATCGAATACTTACATTGCATGTGTTCTCTCATCTGCTCTCATCTTTCCATTGCTTTCGGTTCATTTCCTTACGTTCCCAATCACCGTGTACTATATCTAAAGCTGTTCCTACGTAGTGGGCTGGTCATATTTTTATCTCATTCGATACTGCTCTGCTGTGCTTAGTGGACAAAAGTCGTCCGGATTGTCGCTCGTAACTTATCGGAAAAGGCGCATAGAATAGAAGATCTCTGATCAGTTGACGATCCAAGGTACCTCGTACAGTACGAAGTCGAAGAACTCCTGATCTAGCAACGTCTGGTATTCGCCTGACACTTCTTCCGTAGTTTCGCCCTTTGATGCGGTCGCGCCCTTCGAACGCGGTGAGAGATATGAAAAGTGGCCTTGCAGGAGCGTCAGTGTCCGCTTCGTCGCCTTCGGCTCTGGCTATATTTTGCATTCTCGTGATTGTTAGAGGTGAGGGACGATGGCAAATACGTACTTTGATTGCTATCCCGATGTAGTTGGCTGGTAGGCCATATCGCAGCACACTCTCGACGAACAGTCGCACGACTTTGAGGTGTACAAGGATTTGGAACGCTTCTGAGAAGTTCGTTCGGGATAAACGTAGGAGTTCCGTCTGTTAAGGAATCCGTTCAGTCCAGCATTCATACTAAAGAGAGGCGGTTCTACCCATAGCTCTTTCTCCGTGGTGTCGGCCATGTCCAGTTCTTCCCGCTCCTTCGTGACTTGGTCTTCTGTGAAGTGGAAATCCCTCACTACATATCTACGCGCTGTGAATATTGAATCAGATGTTTGCGGAACTATACCTCACTTTCTTTCTCTGCATTGCGTCGCGAATGCGTCATGTACTTTCTTGAAGATGATGACCGAGAATAATGAATAGTCTTCATCCGACGTTATTACCCTGAAATACGGTCAGACGTGCACATTACGACGGATCTCAAGGACTCACGATGAAGATCGCGGTACTACCATTGTCGTCAATCGCTCGTAGCTGGAGTTCCACTCTTTCACCTGATTTCTAACCAGGTGTTCATGATCTGCAGGACGAGAGGCAAGGCTCGGGCGTACTTTGGGACGACAACAAGCACGGTTTCGAGGTGCTCTGAGTCCTGAATGAAGTTATCTTTCGAGACGATGTCGGCGAGCGACCGAGTGGATAGATTTCCCCTGCATATATCCATGAGTGACGGCGATCGCCCCATAGCGGAGTCCCTCACGTCTTCTTGCGCTGTAGTTGGACCAAGGCACCTTTCGCGAGGTTGTAATTGTTCAGCTTTGCCTTCATGACATTGTCTATGGAGGTCATCTCCTGCCATAGCGGTAACACCGCGTGTCAGATGAACCCGCGAGCGGAGACTTGGTAGACGGACCTTGATCAATACATCCACCATCTCTCGCAGACCCCGTTGGACACCGTACCGGCCCTCGTTCCAGTGCCATCCGCCAAGCAAGTACTCATCCACGGACTCCTCATTGACAAGGATATGTTGCGAAAGCTTCGACGGATCGTTGTTCAATAAGTTGCGCAGAGTGTCCACGATCTTCGCGACAACTGCAGTGAAGGTGGTCTCCTGTTTCGGAAGCTCTTCCGACAAGGACACGAGGGATTCCAGAGTTCCTGTCTGACGCAAAACATGAGCGGCACGGTAGAAACACAGAACCGGTACTCGCCTTGAACGACGGAATGGACATCTGTGCGATATTGCTCCTAGAGAATGACCGGGACTGCTGCGACAGTTTGGTCGACAACTCCTCGACGACGCCCTCGGAGTCGCCATCCTGAGGAATGGCGACGAGCCAGGTGCTCTGATCTGAAGGCATGGCGGCGGCGGGCAGCTAGATGGAGAGGAACGAGTGCGAGTGCTGCTCCGAGTAGCGTCCAAGCTTGGCCAGTCTCGGCGATCCCGGGCAAGCTGCTTATTCGCCCAATTAGGCAGTCAAAGTCGTATGACAGCCGCCGCTGGAGCTCCAGTACTTAGTCGAACGACTTTGTGCCATGCTTTCTCTTCTCCGGACCACACCCATCAGACTTGTCGGCCGAGCTGTACCCTTCGCTAAGTACAGTGCTATGGCGTACAACGCCCCGCTTCTCGTCTCCCCCAAGGAATTACAAGAGCTAAAGTCCACCTCGGATGTTGCGGTCCTGGACGCGAGCTGGCACATGCCCAATTCGCCCAGAAACGCGAGGCAAGAGTTCCTCGCAAAGCGCATCCCCGGTGCGCACTATCTGGACCTCGATGAGGTGGCGAGTCCGAGCGAACTCGGACTCAAGCATATGATGCCGAGCGGGGAGGTCTTTGCTCGGGCTCTCGGTGCGTCCGATGGCCTGGCGCTCGACGTCGACAATTGACCGGATCGTCAATTCACTTAGAGAACTTCGGCATCAACACGTCGTCGCATGTCGTTTTGTAAGAGTCTTGCTACTGTCTAGGTAAGAATGCGGATCGTTGGCTGATGTGGCTGTTCAGATACGACTCGCAAGGCGTATTCTCCGCCCCGCGTGCGCTTTTCATGTTCAGGTCGTTCGGACATGCCAAGTCAAGTATCTTGAATGGCGGACTTCCACGCTGGGAGTCCGATGGGCTGCCAACCGAAAGCGGTCCATTGGAGGCAGGACCGAAATCTACATATTCTGTCCCGACCGAGGACAAAAATGCTATCAGAAGTGAGCCAGTGCATCGTTTTATACGGCTGACCGTGTTTCATGTCTCCATCCAAGGCTATGAACAGATGGTAGATAATTCGAAGGCAAATGTTTCCGACGGTCCTACTGCAGAACTAGTTTTGGACGCTCGCCCTCGCGGGAGGTACATGCCAATGATCGTGTTACAGCTGTCTGTTCTTGACGTTGATTTTGCCAGGTATGTTGGATCGGATCCTGAGCCCAGGCCTGGGCTATCCTCTGGCCACATCCCCCACTCGTTCTCCGTGCCCTTCAACACGTTTTTGCAGACTAATGCCGTTCCTAACTCTGATAAAACATACACCACCTTCCTCTCTTCGGATGAGCTTTACAAGAAATTGGTAGACGCTGTGGGCCCCCAGAATGCTCAGCAGATCCTGGAAGGGAAGCGAAACGTGACCACGACCTGCGGCAGTGGCATGACGGCTGGTGTCCTATGGCTCGGTCTCAAGCTTCTAGCAGAGTCCAGTCATGTGGCACTGTATGACGAGGTGAGCTGTCACTCGACTCTCGCGTTCGGCCGCTGATCACTTCGGTGTAGTCCTGGACGGGCTACGCTTCTCGGGCGCAGAGCGAGATTGCAAAAGGCGAAAGCTAGTCATTGGTACTGTCGTATGCACAGTGGATGAATGCTATACAAGCGCACTCGATGCATGCTGGTGTGCGCAATTGGTGCTTGGAACTCCTAGTAAGGGAAACACCGCAAGACATGGGTGGTACCGTGCGCATGAATGTGAGTAGCTTTACCTATAGAGCATACTCACGGATTGGTTTGGCTGGGGCATGGTCGAAAGGAGTCGCAATGGTACACATGTCATGTGAGGCATAGAGTTTGAAGGCCCGCTGACTTTTTCCCTGCAGGTCCCACGCTGCTCCGTCAAGTGAGAAGATCTGTGATCGTAGACAATGTTTGTACGAGACTTTGCTTACCTGCACCAACGGGATCCGTGCTAGGGCGAAAGTCACTTTGGTGCGTGATTACGCAGGCACGGGCAACCAGGTTTCGCCCATCTCCGTTTCTCCACATCGCCTCCGCATCTCTTCTGATCCAAACAGATAACGTCCCCAATCCGTGCCCGAGCAAATCGGCGTCCACGCATGCCTGCCGAATGACGGGCGTTATCATGCAGATGTTCTAGACAGTCTTGCTGTGCTGCACATCGCACACAAGGATCCACGTATGTCACACTCTGTGCTTGCGCAGTCGCTGACTGCGCCTCCTATCCTAAAGAAAATCATCTAGCGTATACGCGGCGTCTGGAAGTCGGGCACTATCCTAGTCTTGTCATCTCCAACTATGTCTCCGACTTCTGCCGTTGCACGTGCCATCACAAGGAAGCTGGTTTAACTGTCTGGACTCTGTGGGCACTCGCACCCACCGGCTAACGATCCCATCTCGTCTTCTATCGCCGTCGGTTGAGGACGCCATCGGTCACCAGCTCTCGATGGGAATGGAAGGAGTTCAGCTGTTCTACTTGATGCTCTGCAAACCACGTCATACTGACTGTCAGTCATGGGCTTTCCGCTCAGCAGGGAACTTAGCCGATCGCGTATTCGTAATTTTGTTTCACAATTCCAAGCTGGGCATGCCGACAAGACAAAAGCGGTGTCGTTGGCGCTGGCCTGCCAATTGAAACGCAACGATGACTCAACGGACGCTCGCAGTTCTCAGGATTCAGCCGGGAGGAGGCGTGTTCCCCCCTGTTCCGGCCCTGTTCCGCGGTCGAGTGTTAGCCTCGAGGCATGTCAATTGTATATTTACAACCGGACGTGCGTGCGCAGATTACGGTATGTGAGGAGGCTACTGCTTGCAATGATGAAGGTACAACATGTCGATAAATAATGCTAAAATATAAGATAGATCATGCCACAACTCGCTGCTGCCGAGTGTACAACGGACCAACTGGCCGTCTATTATGCTGAGATAGCGCCGCAAGTGGTCTGTTGAAGATCGTCGAGGACGCCCATGAAGGGTGGAGGTTGGGATAGGATGGGTTTTCCAGTGAGACATGCGGGCCGGCCGATGTAGCGCACCTCTACGCGATATCGGTTAGCTTTGCGAAAGAGGGTTAGTTGCCATCTGCAATGAGGTGAGTAGGGGCAAGGACAAAGCCGGCTGAGGTACGCACCCTTCACACCACAGTGCGTTGTACCCCTTTCCTTGCACCTCCTGCATGAATTGCTGCTGCGCAAAGGAGACGGAGTTGCGCAGGTCCTTCTCCTGTCGGACGTCGAAGACGTATGTGCGGGAAACATCCGTCTCGTGCACGAAGAGGATGTCTAAATCTGGGTATGCGAGAAGCGTGAGCATGGAGGAGAAAGCGTGGCACGCGGAGAACACGCACCATCGTCCTCGTCCCAGAGGGGTACAGGATCAACTGCTTTGCTATCAACGACCTCCCAAGGATTCTCGTGTTTCTTGAGGACGAAGAGGTTTAGTGCGTTTGCGAAGCCCATGAGAGGATAGTGGTAGACGATTGTAGGGAGGGGCTGTCAGCGGGAGGAAATGACGAAAGGGGAGAGGGAAACAAGATGCTTTTATGAAGCGCAGTCGCGAGGCGCTGCGCGTAATAGGGATGACAATGCCGAGCCACGGAGACGGAGAGAGGGTCGGAGCGGTCAGCGCAGGCGGATAAGATGATTGGAATAGATTCAATAGAGTCAGGATCGGTCAGGATCCATTTGGGATCCATGATATCAGCACCCACATATCCCGGGCAATAATCGCGTCGATAGCACGGCGCCCGAACAGCACAGATCCGTCGCTGCCTCTCCCTGCGTCCCGACCGGCATCTCACCCGCTGCCGACGGCTTGCGTGTCCCCTCCCGTCGGCGTCTCGCGAGCAGTTGCGAAGAGCTCTGTCTATTTTGTCGGTGTCCTCCCACAGATGGTGTGGACTGGCGTGGACAGCGGCGAGCTGCGTGCGAGAGTGCGCAGGGAATGCGCAGCCACGGCGCTGACTCGGACGACGGAGGGCTCGCGCCGGCCGAGTCGATGATTCGCTGCGCAGGGCACAGCCACATCTTATCTCAGCCACCTCATTTAGCCTCGCCGCGAGCAATCACACAGCGCCGGTCCCAGCCGGTCCCCCAGCAACCTCACGTCCGCCGTCCGTGCGCATTCCGAACGACGGCGTCTTCGCTGCCCGTTCCATGCAATCGTCGTATAAGCCACGCCAGCGTTCGCTTCGGTGCTTGCAGCCTCGACGCCTCGACAGCAGGGTATCTCGGAGCTGCGCACTCCGCCTCGGCCTGTCGTTGCTACACACGATGCTACCTCGATCGCATATCATCTAGAACGGCGATGAGGCACGTCGGGTCGTCCTCGGCTTCTCCGAGGTACATCTTCTGAGATCTTCTGTGATGTGATCATGCCATAACCGCTCTCGAATAGGTTTTGGCTTCGTGGCATCCGCGCGGCGCATGCACCATACGCGGATCGCCCTGTGCAAGCACCGACACCGTTCAACAAATCCGCCCATCATCGTTGCCAACAAGAGCGATCGCGAGCACGATGCTCGCATTTAGGTACATGCGGGGGAGCCGCGGCGTATCCCCGTTTCGTTTTACAACAACAGCGCAAATACCCCGGCGGCAGACAGCATGGTTGCGAGGCCCGTGAGTGCGAGTCCGCTCGCGCTGTTGGGTGCCGACGACCCAGACGGTGCCGGGGCGCTGCTCGCGCCCGTGGACGTCGACGCCGGGCTCGTCGCCGACGAGCTCGACGACGTCCCGTTCGTGCACGACACGTTCGACGGGATCGTGAAGCTGTTCGACAGCGTCAAGTCCGCGCACTGATAGGAGAAAACAAAACAGCGTAAACCAGAGCAGCTTGCATCAATCAAAGTGGGGTGCTGACCTGGAAGAGGCTGCCATCACCGCCATTGTAGACGATCTGGATGGTGACGTTCGCACCGCTCGAAACCCCGCTGATTCCGGTATTGCTGAGGTCGAGTGGGATGCAGAACTCGCCGGCGCCGGTTGCGGACGCGAAGTTGCGCGCGAGCTGCTGCTGGCCGCTGGAGGTCGAGAAGTTCGCGAACGATGTCGGGTCCTGCACCGTCGAGATCAGGACCGCAACTGCAGGACGAAAAAAATGATCCAGTTAGCACGGTGCGGCAGGCGCGGGCCGCTGACGGCACTCACTGTTCCAGGACGGGTGCTCGCTGTTGAGCGTGATGAAGCCGCCGCTCAAAGGAAATTCACTGCGGTTGCTCACGGCGTGGATATAGTTGTCTGTACGTCGCATTAGATATAGTTCGGTATGCACGTAAAATTGAGGGGGAGTTGTACCACAAAAGTTAGGCTCGTCGTCCTCGACGAAGGGGCCCCGGGGCGGAGGGAAGGCCAGCTGGAAGTGGGCATTGGCGACCGTGGCGAAGCAGGCAATTACAGCAGCAGTGAAGAAACGCATGAAGGGCTCGTGAATGTCTTGGATGGGGAGTCTTCCTGCTGTCTTGTTCGGTACGATGGTAAGAGTTTATATTCGAGCAGCCACAGCGGCCGAAAAGGCAGGAGAAGTGAAAAACTTTTTCACCTTCGGTTGCAGCTGTTGTGATTGACGCCGATGCGCCGGTTGCAACACACGCGCTTCCACGTCGAGGCTCGCCGTCGACTCAGAATATTGACAATTTCAGTCACTATAGAGGAAGGGGTGGGAGACACTAGTACTACATGAGACTTCGCACGCAGGATTCACGGGGTTCGTTCTGTGGACACCAGAGGAATGGCGTAGTGCAAACATGTCTCTCATCAAACGGTGTGTCTTATATCATACAAATATCCAAACAAAAAAGATAATCAACTCTGCTCCACAAGTCTTCCTGAATCCTGAGACAGTACCCGTCTCCCTAGGAGATTCGGAGGCTGGCAAACCGCCCGAACATAACCTCCCCGATGCCCAAGCCCAGGATGATCGTGATGATGTACGCCGCCTGGAAAGTCCTGCAAAATGATGTGTTCAGCTCTACTGCGTCATGAGACGTCGGCAACGCTGCTCACATAACAGCCAACATGAGCGCGTATGCAAGTAGCGCCTGGAGTGCATATAGTACACCGCGGGTAATGTCGTGAGAGGCTACAAAAGGGGCGATCATACGGGCCCTACGCCCATTCACGCGCTGGCCAGGGTCCTTCTCCAACACCGGCTCCTCGTCCACTTCAAACTCTTGTACTTTCGCATCCTTCCCCACCCCGGAGGCATAGACAGCCTCAGCACTGTCACGGGGTAGATTGCGGGTCATAGCCATGAGACTGAAGTGACAAGGCGCTGTCAAGTATGAACGAGTGCCAGCATCTCTACGACTTACCGCTGTCTCCAGTGAGCTTCCATTACACCTCTCCCCGCAAAAACGAGCCGCTCCAACAGTGCAAGGACGAAGAGGCCGATGCAAGCGCCTACGACGGCTCCTGCAGACGATGGGGCCCACGATTTGAAGAAAAGATTGTCGCCTCTTGTAAAATGTAGGTAGGGCGTCATCATGGCCACCATGGGGGTGCTGGAATCGCTGGAATCGCTGGAATCGCTGGAATCCATGTCGAGATTGAGGCGGGATAAGCGTACGTTCGTCGAGGGTCAGGTGGAGGTCGGTAGGGAAGTCCTTTGGCCATATCAGAATGGCGCTGCCGGTCGCATGGGAAGGACATGGCAATTGCCGTGTATTATGTAATGCCATATTCCCACAGGAACAGGGCCAGCTGGTAGCTTGCGCCCACCGCGCAAGCGAGCCTGAAGGGGCGGGACGTACCTTGCCCTCCTCTAAATGACAAGAAGAAACGCCACGACGACTCCAGCAGGTTTAACTGCCATAAGAGATGGTGAACAGTATGTCATAATGATTGGCGTAGGCTAGACCGTGCAATGGGAGATGGTGAGAAGTGAAAGTGGGAACGTTGGGAGCGCCGTGCGCAGTTGGGTTGTGGATGGTTGAGACTTGGCAGGCTGAGCTTCGAAGAACTACGCTCACACACAGCCCAAGCGCAAGTTGCAATGAGATTTGTAGGCATCCAAAAGTCAGATGACGGCTGGGGTCAATTCGTCCAACGTAAGACGGCGTCGATGGAAGAAGGGAGACGAAGCATCGCGGTCGATAAGACAGAAGACAGGGTGCATGGACAAGCTTGGTGAGAACTACGCTCCCACTTGCCAAGCACCCCAAGGAGGCTGAGAATTTCAAGGTCGGCCGTTATAAACGCCCCAGTTGGACGATTGGGAAAGGATGAAAATGGAGTGGGAGGGACGAGGAGGTGATGGTCGCAGGCGAGGACGTGCGATCGACAGATGAGGCAGTTGTGCCAGCTCGAAAATGCCTCACGACCAGACCCCGGACACCCCCGCATCACATGGCCGCTTACGCCAAAGCACGTCAACGCGATTTCCCTCGCGCGTCCAAGGCGCCCGGGCGCGATGTCCTCAGGCTCCTCATCGTCTTCAATTCGCTTCTCGGACAGCAACATTTGCTTGCGCTTCAACTGACGTGTTACTTTTTCCTACACACACCGATATGCTTAGAGTAGCCATTGCGCGGTCGGTCCCCGTCGTGCGCGCCGCGGTGGTCCGCTCTGGCGTTTCACGCTCACCCGTCCTCTCCTTCGGCATCCGGTACAACTCGAGCAAACCTCTTACCCCAGAACAACATGCAGCCAGAAGAGCAATTCTTGACGCTCGTGACTCCCTACAGAAGGATTGGACGGCTCCCGTCATCAGCTACGAGGCGGTGAAGCAGAAGTCCCAGCAACCGAGCGAGGTGCGTGTGTCAGTTACTTGGTGTCTTGCCTCAATCTTGAAAACATCGAAGGACGCATACTTGATCGACGTACGAGAGCCGGACGAGGTCGTCTCGGGGATGATTCCGTCTGCCGTCAACCTCCCGCTCTCGGTCCTCTCGGGCTCGCTGCAGCTTCCCGAGGAGCAGTTCGTGAAGAAGTTCGGCTTCAAGCGGCCGAGTAAGGATCAGGAGATCGTATTTTACTGCCGGTCTGGGAAGCGGAGTGCATCGGCGGGCGACGTTGCAAAACGGAACGGATACTCGAAGTGAGTGCCCGATCGGTTCTTTCGCTGCCGGGTGCTGAAATTTCGCACAGTATCCTCAACTACGAAGGATCATGGCTAGATTGGGCTAGCAGAGAGGGAAAGACAGCGGCTTGACGTGTAATTGAGGAATCCGTCGTCCATGCATCCGCAGCGTATGAGGTCCGCATGCTGCGATTGCGCCTGCTTGCTGCATTACTGCCTCTACCCATGAATCGAGATTCTCCATCTCTCCGCCGAATGAAAGTGTGATGATCGTCTGGCATCCTCGTTTGAGACAACAGTCGGAGTGAATTCTGCTGCTGTCCCAGCCGCGCTCGCGCCACAGCACGCAATGGTTCCGAGCTAACCACACCAGCAACTTGTTCAACTCCTCCAATCTTCAATCATCATGTTCACGAAGAACCTACCAAGACTTCTGGCGCAGCGTGCAATATGTCAAGCACGTCTGATCCACAATGGTCACTTGCTACAACCATACTCACCCATGTCAAACGCCGTGCATCGGAGACATATGAGCACTCCTGCTCCCCAAGTCAACACTAACAGGTTGGTGGTCATTCTCAGCTACGTTAATACCTGCAACACATCTGAATGGCTTGCATATCCACTTGTACACAGTGAACTGTCCATGCACGAGTACCACCAGCTCTCGGACTCCTACATGGACGCGATGTTAGAATCTCTCGAGGCATTCGTGGACAGCTCAGACGAAATGTCATACGAAGTTGAATATCATGTACGTGGCGCAGCCAACCAGTAGTCTGTGACGACTATTTTGAAGCGCTACTGTGAGCCAGAGCGGTGTCCTCACGCTTACGCTGGGCGAGGGCTGCATCTATGTCATCAACAAGCAACCACCCAACAAGCAGATATGGCTGTCTTCGCCGTTTAGGTGTGTTCTCAAACACCGTCTATACGTGCGAAGAGATCGTCTGACTGCCGAGCACGACTAGCGGGCCGAAACGGTATGACTATTCATCGCAGCACGACGACTGGGTGTACTCTCGTGATGGAAGTACCCTGGGCGGTCTCCTCAATGACGAAATCGCCAAGATCACACAAGAGCCTGTAGACCTTGGCCTGGGCCCGGACGGTAGATACAGGTCTTCAAGTTCATAACGCCGGAGCATCCATGTTTCTGACAATGCGTATCTTTCTCAACTGGTCTGGCAAGCGCCGTGGAGTAGACTGCGATAAACCGTGTAGGCCATTATACTCAAAAATGCAATCTACAATCTATGCCGTGAATGCGTGAGCCTGTAAAATAAAGTCATGACCGAATATGATGGACAACAAGGCGATGGCTGGTGAGTACGGATACAGATGTGGTATGCAAGGAGATGATTGTCCATGCAATGATATGGGGTAGAAGGGGAAGAGCCCGCGAAGCCATGACCTGGCCATACTGGTGTAGCGTTCGGGGCCTAAGGAAGCAGGGGCCGACGAACTCGAGCCGGAAGCCGCGCGCTCGCTATGCACCAGACTCAGGAAGATGACGCCTGCGGTCTAGAAACGCGGCTCGCAACAATCTACAGACGGCGAGATAAGTGTGGGGAAGAAGTACGTATCAGAAGAGACGCACCGGTTACTGCTCTCGTATCGTTCTTGCACTCGCAGGCTTTCATCGATGGTAACCCCTGGTTCAAGGGACGCGAAGGAGTCGAGGTGTATGTCCTTCGCCGATGCCGCATAACCCAGCCTGAAAGGTGGTTGGGGGTGTGGCATCTGTACATCCTTTCCAAACGGTAGTGATGCGTGTGGTGCGTGTGTTGGAGGGAAAAGGGACGCAGGCGACGAGAGACGCTCGGTGTGGAATGGAAGAGTGCTGTTGGACGGTGACGCCAACACCCGCCTGTACTGGTGCTCCGCATGTAGGTCATGCAGCAGACTATTTACTGCTTTGTATTCGGCAGTGCCCTCCATCGGTTGCGACTCTTGGTCGTGATGGTCGTGGTGATGGGCGTCCATGTCCGCGTCTTCGTCAAGGTACTCCTCCCCATCGTCTGAAGCGTCAACAGGTGGTCCCCAGCCACGAGAAGGGCCATCCAGCGACGGCGCAAACACTCTGCGACGCTTCATCGCATGGTGGCTTAGGTCTGGCGTTGATGGGTCGGATGGCAAGAGGGCGATGTCAGGGATGGATGGTGGAGGCGATGTCGGGCGTTGTCTTTTCAACATGGCTGTCTTTGAGGCTGGGGAGGAAATATGCTTCAATAGATAGATGATAAGTAGAACGAGGGTGTTCCGGTTGATTATGGAGGTTTTATATTGTGTTGCGAGTCGCCGACAGGAATCGAGTGGCTGAGCGACGCGTCCTCGATTTGGAACACGCGCGTGCTCGATTATGTAACACGGTCAAGGGACCATTCGTCCGCAAGACCGCAGGTCGCGCCTGCTCTCCCCGGCCCCCTCGACATACACAATGGCAGACATGGACGTCTTTGCTGCGATGGGCATAGCTGGCTTTGGCAAGAAGGTGTCGAAAAAACAGCTCGACGCTGGCAGGTTCGACAAGAACAAGCGGCAGGAGGTATGTTGTCAAGCCACCGGATGTTCTTCCAGGCTTATGTTCTCTTAGGCGTCCGTCCCTCCAGCTCCGGGAGCGTTGGAGGAGGAAGATCAGCATGAAGCTGGCCCTTCGCGGTCTATGGGACCTCCCGCACTGCCTACGAAAGACACTTCTCCGGACGATGACGACGGGTCTGATGATCCCGGGCCTCCTCCGCCTCCCACCAATGGTTCAAACTTCGAAGGAGAGCCAGAATTTGACCCGGACCAGAATGCCGACGAAGACGCTGACATGGAGCAGTTTCCCATATCCCATGAGTTGATGCTCAAAGACCATACCAAAGTCATCTCAGCACTCGCCCTGGACCCTTCCGGCGCACGCATAGTGTCGGGATCGCACGACTACGACTGTAAGTTGTGGGATTTTGGTGGGATGGGCATGAGTTGTAAGCCGTTCAAAACCTGGGAGCCGGCAGGAAGCTATCATGTACGTTGATTCCGCCATCCCTTTCGTTCCTGCGAGTCGTCTGACAACGGCGCTATTCTCAGATACATGACATCAAGTTCTCAAACGACGGACGCCGCTTCTTGGTCGTATCCGGTACAACGCAGGCGAAGCTCTATGACCGAGACGGCGAAGAAAAGTACGTTTCACTACCGCTGACGGAGCGGGGATAGACTGACCTGACTGGCAGGGCCACTTACGTGAAGGGCGACATGTACATCCGCGACATGAAGAACACTGCGTATGTCACTAATCTTCGTTATGTGCGCTTGTACGCTCACCACATCTCTTTTCAAGGGGACATGTTGGCGAGCTGTCGTCGTGTGCATGGCACCCCAAGGATGCGGATAATTTCATTACCAGTTCAGCAGATTCCACGATACGGTGCGGCATGATTCAGTTCCGACACATCTTCCGAGAAGCTAACGAACCCACTGCTTCCAGGATTTGGGATGTCGAGAACCGGCGGAAGCAGAAAACCGTCATAGTTGTTAAATCCAAAGAACGGGGCACCCGCACGAAAGTCACGGCGTGTAACTACTCTCCCGATGGCAGATACGTAGCGGGAGGTGAGTAAGTGTCTCTTCTAGCCGCTTGTCTTCGCTCAGTGATGTGTTATTGTAAGCTTGCTTGGATGGTACGCTACACTTGTGGAAGACTAACTCGAATCTTGTACGGCCCGACATGACCGTACAGACCGCGCATACAAAGGGTACCGAGACTGGCTCTCTCGTATTTTCGGTGGATGGCAATTCCATCCTTACGAGGGGCGGAGATGACACGGTCAAATGTAAGTGATGCTTCTGCCAGAATGGCCTACACAAGCGTGACATCTTCTTAACAGTGTGGGATTTACGCTCGTTCAAGAAGCCCGTTGCAGAGCGATCAAATGTTCTCACACTCTATCCCTCAACGAACGCGATCTTCAGTCCCGATAACAAGTATGTCGTGACTGGAGCTGGCGCGTCAGGGAAAGGGGGCAAAGGAAGTCTCTTGTTCCTGCGTCGGGATAATCTCGAAGTGGAGAAGCAGCTCGAGGTTGACGCTACGCCAGTCGTCGTACAATGGCATCCGAAGATCAATCAAGTGAGCATCGGATGATATCCCGTCCTCCTAGCTTATGGCTGATCATTGATTTCCTAGATTGTCACAGGGCTGACCAACGGACAGATATGCGTTCTCTACTCTCCACAAACATCGCTGAATGGCGCGAAGCTGTTGCTGAACAAGGGTCCTGCCAAGAAGCCCACCATCGAGGACATGTCCGATGCCCTGGCCGCACCCACAATCATCACTCCGCACGCACTGCCGATGTTCCGAGACGGAGAGATCGCGAGGGGGAGCAAGCGCAAGCGCGAAAGGGATCGGCAGGACCCCCAGAAGAGTCGACGACCCGAGTTACCAGTTACGGGACCAGGACGCGGAGGCAGGGTGGGTGCCAGTGCAACGCAACACGTTGTGCAAAACTTGGTTCGGGATACGACCAGAGACGAAGATGTGAGTGTCTTTTTGGACTTGTTGTCTCGTTTTCTGCGCGTTCTGTCCCATCGGGTATCCTGGTATATCGGCATCGCCATATGAGGGATTTGATCGAGGCAATCATGATTGGTCCGTCGAGCGGTGCTACTGCGCTGCGGGGTTCTTTGCCGCCCCTATGGGCGTCCTCGGGGTCGAGAGCAGTATTTTTGCCTGCAGCGAAGCGCAGGAGGAGGGGATGGGAGGCTCGCTCGGCAAGGCCATGGCACGATTGTCGTGGCGACGGGCTCGGGTGTGGCCGTTCCGAGGTCGGACCCTGAACCTTAAGCGGGGTGTTCCCATCAGCCACATCGTGGTCTGTTTTGCACGGCGACTGACTGCTCGTCCTCCCTTGATTCTACAGCCGCGCGAAGCTCTGCTCAAGTTTGCAAAAGTGGGAGAAGAGGACCCGCAGTGGACTGGAGGTGAGTGTGCCCAGTGTTTGTGTTTTCTGATGCAAGGGACCGCCTTGATACGGTGTTTGTTCCTGTTGACGTGATTGCTGACGTGGAACTCCGACGAAATTTCCCACAGCATGGCGAGTCAACCAACCAAAGCCCGTTTTTGCAGAGGTCGAAGAGGAGAAGGAGGACGAAGAGACACTGTAGTTGTGCGTGGGTGTCTGTACTACGTAGCTACGCCGTGCATTGTCTCGAGGGGGGGCGGGGACAGGGGCGGGAGGGGACGGACGGTGGAGGGCCCCTGCGCGGGAGATCGAACTTTATTTTTCAGCAGCTATAAAAGCACTGGGGAGCTCCGGCTCCCCTGTTTCCCCAAATCTTCCCTTGCCTCCCCTTCGCCCTCCGTTACCCCGTGACTGTCACGCGTCCGTTCTCTCAATGCAAGACGCGACTGTCCTCCCAGACACCGCCTTCATCCCGCCCTCCGCCTCCCTTTCCCCCGCCGCACACGAAGCAGACTCGCCCCCCGTAGAGTCCCCGGACACCCCCATCAACACAACAACAGACGTCTCGGTCAAAATATCCTCGGACGGCCAGGACCAGGACCACCACGTCCACCACGACCAGATCAACATCAAGCTCGACAAGCTTGACAAGCTCGACGACGCGTCCATTCTTCCTCAGATCGGAACACCCCTCGATCCAGGTGTGTATCATCGCGTGCTCATTGTCCCGACGGCCCGTGCTCATCCTTTGTTCGTTGGCAGCCTCCATTCCGATCGAGCCCCCGCATGGCACACCCCCGCCCCCCACCGGCGAGCTGCTCGAGGACGTGCGTATGGCCGAGCAGGAGGAGCCCGCAGTTGTAGAGAACGAGGATGTCGAGATGGAGGACGGGGAGCCGCACCTCAACGGAGTCGAGACTTCCCCCCACCTCAACGGCGTTGAGGAGGCCGCTCCCCACGTCAACGGCATACATGACGTCGCCGATAGCCTCGAGTCGGCCGACCTGCCCGCGACCCAATCGCCCGCCGCTACTCCCTCTTCTCTTCCCGGTGGCTCGTCAACCGCTGTAGATTCTGTAAACCTCTCTGCCAATGACGATGACGCCCCTATGCCTCCCACAAAGAGAGCACGCAAGCATTCGGATGCCGACCGCGCTTCGTCGCATCAGCTTGTAGCTAATGTAAGCTCACGTCGTCCTGTGAGCCAACACAGGTGTTCTAATGATCATAAAGATTACGTCTCCGCCTCGTGCAGCCGTCTCTTCCATGGATGTGGATGGACGGCCTCGCCAGTCTACATTCAGCGTCGCGCAACACAAATTCGCCGTGTCAACGATTCGCACGCTGAAGAAGCTCAAGGACGCGGGCCCGTTCAAACTGCCTGTCGATGCCGAAGCTCTCAAAATCCCGCATTACCACCAGGTGGTCACGCACCCGATGGACTTTTCAACTATTGAGCGTAAGCTTGCCGCCACCAATCCCATCAAACCCGACCCCAATCCCAGCGTCGAGCGTTACTACAATGCCGATGAGTTCATCGCCGATGTCCGCCTCATCTTCAGCAACTGCGTGACTTTCAATGGCGCCGAGCACTTTGTCACTCTGCAGGGCAAGCGTGTCGAGGCTGTGTTCGATAAGCAAATCAAGCAGTTACCCGCCCCGGAAGAGGTAAGTCTTGACTCTCTTTACTTCACCGCGTTGGCTCATCATACCTGTATTCGTCTTAGCCTAAGCCTATTCCGGTGAAGAAGCCAGCGACACCACCACCGCCTCCTCCTCCTCCTGTCGCTATCCCGAAGAAGGCTCCGCGGCGTCAGTCGACGTCCGTCCCTGTCATCAGGCGGAGTGATACCGAGAATATCGGTCGGCCGAAGCGCGAAATTCATCCTCCGCCTCCGAAGGACCTACCTTACGCCGACGCGCCGAAAAAGCAACGCAAGCGGGCGGTGAAGAAGGACGGGACTAGCGATCAGCTCCGGTTCTGTGGCAAGCTGTTGGATCAGTTGTCGCGCAAGCAGAACTCCCACGTCGTTCTGCCATTTGCAGACCCTGTAGGTGCGTGGTTTCCGCTCTCATGGCATCAGAATTGTTTTGACCCGCGGCCTATCGTAGATTGGGTCCGCCTTCAGATCCCGGACTACCCCAGGATCGTCAAGAAGCCAATGGATCTATCTACGATGCGCAGGAAGCTTGACGCAGGCGAATATCCAACGTCCGACAAATTCCGAGACGACTTCAAGCTCATCATTTCCAATTGCTTCTTGTACAACGCTGTCGGCACCCCTGTAAACCAGGCCGGCCTCGAACTGCAGAGGATATTCGATGAGAAGTGGAAGGGATTGCCTCCGCTGCACGCAGAGTCCGAAGATGAGGAAGAGGAGGAAGAATCAGACGATGACACTCGTGAGTATCTATTTACTTTGTTAACCTCTCTCTCTCTGAACTGTCGCTTCAGGTGCGGCCATCCTGGCGATGGAGTCTCAGATTGAGACCATGCGAAACAGCCTCGTCGCTTTGAAGCAGAACAAGACGGAGAAGAAGAAGAAGCAGCCGAAGAAGAAGGACCTTCCTCCTCCTGTCGCGTCGTCTTCGAAACCTCCGAAGAAGGAGTCCAAAACCGCGCCGAAGAAAAAGACAGTCGGCAAAAAGGCTCAGATTACCGACGACGATGTCCTGTCCTTCGAGCAGAAGAAGGATCTCAGCGAGGCTATCCAGACGTTAGATGGCTCGAAGCTCGAGAAGGTCATTCAAATCATTCACGAAGGTGTCCCCGAGATCCGAGATGTGAGTAGTGACTTGCCCACGTGCTCGCACTTAGCTCATGCACGTTTGAATACCCAGAGTCAGGAAGAGATCGAGCTGGAGATCGACACACTTCCGTCCGCCGTTCTTACGAAGTTGTACAACTTCGTACTACGTCCTCTTCGTCAGCCGCCTGCCAAGCGACCTCGGACAGGCAAGGGCACGGGCACGGGCGGGCTCAAGCGGAAGAGCATGGACGAGGACCAGGAGGCGGAGAAGATCAAAGCACTCGAGGAGAGGATGAAGCTCTTCCAGGAGCCGAACGGCGCTTCGCAAGCTCCAGTGGCCCCGGCTGAACAAGCTGGTCATGACAGCGATCATTCGTCCGACTCGAGCTCCGATGACGAAAGTTCTGGGAGTGAGTCGGAGTGAGTGGATATTTCGTTACTCTAACCCGGTCGTCTTGCCTGCTTTTCTTCTCTCTTGTTTGTTATATTATTTCATCACCTCGCATCGTCGTCATAGTCTCAAAGCACGCACTCCATACACAACTTTAAAGATATCGGCACTTGTAGCTATTCATTACTTTACTTGAACCTGACATTTTCCTCGCGCTGCCGAGGGTCGAGCAATTATAGTTGGATAAGTTCCAAACGTAGTTCGACGAGTCATGAAGGCTCGGTTCCTGCCATACCTTTGTGCACCGCATACAGGTTGAAGCAAGGAAAACGAAGACGCATAACATAATAGTGTGTAAGTAGCTTGAGCGCGTCCTACTTGCGTCGTCCTCCGCGCTGGAAAGACTGCCATCCCGAACGGGACTTCTCCCGTAGTTCCTCTTTTCGGCCGCTCGACGACGTTTTGCCAAGCGGAGCAGCTTGAGGCCCTGCTATCGGCATTGGCGGAACGACGGGCGGAGGCTGAGCCGCCGCCATGCTCTCCCGACTTGCTGGAGGTGGAACCGCGCCGAAACCTCTCCCCGCCGGCGCGAATGGCGGGGGCTGGGGGGCCCAACCACCTGAACCTGCTGGGGGAGGTGGAGGTGCCGCAGTCGGTGGGGGTAAAGGGGGTGTAGGGACATTCGCCGTGGAGTCCAGAGACGACCAACCCCCCGTGCGGAACGCGGGGGGCGGCTGGGACTGCGGGTGGTATAGAGGCGCGTTCGATTCGTGCGGACCAGACGGCGGTGGTCGAGGAGGCGCTGTGGAGGGTGGCGGTGGGGCAGGCGCGCGCGCCCACGTGCCCGTAGAGTGCGAAGAGTCTGGAGGAGGCGGGGGTGGTGACGGGGCAGCGCCCACTGAAGCCCAGCCAGACTGCCTTGTCCCTGACGCTGGCTGCGGTATCGGGTCAGCAGTGGGTGCCACTGTGGCCCAGCTGCTCTTTTTGAAGCCCGAGGGCTGAGCGTCGTCAGAGGCGGGAGCGAGCCCAGAAGAAATGGCAACAGGCTTCGCCATCTTGACGCCAGCGGCAGCTGCGATCTTGCGCAGGTGCTTCTCCTCACGTTTCCGCTCCTTCTCGTTGCGCCTTTGTACTTCCTCTTCGGTGTTTTGCTTTTGCCGTTGAGTCGCCTGCATGTCGCGGAAGCGTACCTTGTGGTGGTGGGCATATGAATTCGTATGTTCATCGTACTGGGCGACGTTTTTGAACTGCTTGTCGCAGATGTCGCAGTAGAATGCGCGCAGTGTCTCGGAAATTTCGGACTGAACGGCAGCACGACGTGCGACGGAGTCCTATAAAAAGGGAATGAGTGAGATGAAAACATATAGAGTCCTTGAATGGACCAACCTCTCTTGCCCTTCGCTGATCTTCTGTCTCCTTCTGCTGGCGCTCGGAATCCAGGCCTCGACGCTGTGAAACTGTCGTCTCAATCATTCGGACATCTTGGCTTGTCTTCCCCAGCCCTGTGAGATCCCTCTTGACGTGGAAAGGAACCGGGTCGACGCGACCTACGAAAGTTCGAGCTATGGCATCCTGAGACACGTGTTACGAGGGACGTACCGTCGCTCGATAATCCCAGTGGTTGACCTTCTGCCCATCCCAGCTTGGCAAGCATAGCAAAGCCCTTGTTGGAACTCTTTATCTTTGTGTCCACCGTGATGACCTCTCGTTCGACCCCACGAACGTACTCGTCGTACTTGTCGATGTCCATTTGGTCCCGAGGAGGTGACGGAGTGCGAGAGGCGATGGATATATCGTCGTCGCTGTCCTCTGCGTCCATGGGGGTATCATCCTCTTCTCTTGGTCGCTAATAGAAAAAGGAGAGGCGCGAGGTAGTACGGGAGCTGGCAACAACGGTGCGGAGAAGCACAAATGGTACCTTCGTACTGAGTCCCGACACGCCAGGGTCAGGCCTGGACATGGGGATTGCGTTCCAACGAGCGACCGAGTCTGCCGACATATTGGGGTCTGGTTTCAAGATTCTCGATGATAAGTTGGCGTTGTTCGTCGTCGTCGATATCGACGGCGAGAGAGCGGCTGGATGGCAACTGGTCCTGGAGGAAGAGCAAGTGACACGGGCCACGTGATGGCTCGATCGGACGCGTCTGTGGCTGGTCAGCGTGCCGCTTGCCAGTGCTCTTGACTTGTTCAACGAGTTGTTCGACTTGCTCGCCTCATCGCATCGGTCTCCCCCTCCTTCCGCGATGAGTTCCGATGGCTACTTCGACGACGATATTGACATTGCCCTTCTCAACGAACTGGACGCGATGGAAGCTACGCAGGCCGCGGCTTCGTCATCCAAGACTGCTGCCGTTCGCTCACCCTTTGCCAAAAGCGCGCCTCCCCGTCCGTCATCGGACGACGACTCTGATTATTTTGATCTTACTTTTGATATCGACGAACGGGAGTTACAGAAACTTGATGGAGCCATCGAAGACGCGTACCGCGCCAAACCTGCCCCTGTGGCAGGGCCCACACGATCGAAGAGCTTCACTCGCGTTCCTTCGAAGGGAGGACGCCAGACAACGCTTTTCGGCGACATTTTACCGGAAGCTAGCCCATCGAATAAGGCTCCAGCGCAGTCACGTCAGCCGATGCATAGGAGCAAGTCAACTGGCCAGCAATTATTCCGGAAGACCAAGAAGTGGGATCAAACCGCCTTTTCGAAAACTGGACCCTCCAGGCGCAAGACAGATAAAGGCAAGGGTAAGGCAGGTCCGGACGCAGACATTGACGATGAGGAGCAAGTTGAGTTCGAACAGTTTCCGGCCCCGTTCGTCTCTAGTGAGTCAAACATACCGCTTGAAGCTGCTCAGTTGCTCACCTGCTGAACAGTCGGGTAAGCGCATATAATGCTTGCTATCAAATGCGACTGACCTGGCTGTCATATCATGGCCGATATAAGGCCTGTGCGTTGCTCGTCGTGTCTGCTCTCTGAGTCCTGACCTTATAACTTGCCTACAGCCCCCACCGATGAAGCTGAAGCCTGATCTCTTGGCTGCCAAACAATGGATATTTCCCTTGAACCGACCGAAGCGCGATTATCAGTTCAACATCGCGAAGCACTGCCTATTCGAGAACACGTTGGTCGCTTTACCTACAGGCCTTGGCAAGACCTTTATTGCCGGTGTCGTAATGTTGAATTGTCGGTATCATGATAATCGCATGCGACCCATGCCTGTAGCTGATTCCGATATAGTCTATCGATGGTTCCCGGAGGGCAAAGTCGTGTTTGTGGCACCCACCAAACCGCTTGTCGCTCAGCAAATCGATGCCTGTCACAAGACGTGCGGCATCCCCGGGCGAGACGCTGCTGAATTGACAGGCAATACCCCTAAGCCAGACAGGCACAAAGCCGTAGGTGATTCTCAGGACATTGAGCATGCCAGTTTCTTACGCTGGATTTCGATAATTTAGTGGCAGCAGCAACGGGTCTTCTATATGACCCCTCAGACACTAGAGAATGATCTCAAGTCTGAGACTGGTGATGCACGGGACATTTGTCTTCTCGTGATAGGTATGTCCAAATCCATGTTCCCTCAATAGTACTCATCTTGACCATCCCATCCAGATGAGGCTCACAAAGGAACGGGCGACTACGCCTACGCCAAAGTCGTGCGTTATCTTATGGCGAAGAACCCCCATTTTCGAGTCTTGGCACTCACGGCAACACCGGGTAGCACCCCCGAGGCCGTTCAAGCTATCGTCGATGCCTTGCATATTAGCCGCATCGAAATCAGAGATGAACAGAGCCTGGACATACGTGGTTACATTAACGAAAAGGTCGGCCTTCACACTCATTTGCAGCGCTACTTTGATTCACCTGCTCATAGAAAATTGAACAACACATAATTCCGATGAATGAAGGGATCGCCAAGCTACGCGACCTTCTGGCCAAAGTGATGAAGGTATATTCACGTCTTTACTGTCTTGATTTGACACACTCATCTGTGTTCATTGGGTAGGGTCTGATGAACAAGCTCGCATCTACTGGCGTCCTCCATGGCAATCTGGACCCTATCATGTTCCACCCTTTCCGTGCTCAAGTCGCCTCAAAAGAGATTTCCTCGCGCCCTGACAGCAGACAGCTGGCATGGACCTTCCCTGTTCTAAGGAAAGTCGGCGCGCTTGCAAGAGCGATGGGCTACTTAGTGAGTGTGCTCATGTATACCCATTTACCCCCGCTGAGCTTTGCAGCTCGAAGCAAGTCCAAAAATGTGCCATACGTCGCTCACTGCTGAGGTGGAAACGAGCAAGACGACCGGGAAGGGGTCGGGCTTCGACAAGGACCCCCAGTTCCAAGTTCTTATGAACGAGCTCAATCTGCAAAAGAGCCATGGGTTTGCTCCACATCCCAAGATGGAGAAGTTGAAGACCCTGGTCGTGCATCATTTTGGGCAGAGGATGGGAGACAATGATGTTCGGACGGATGGTGAGAATCCAGCAATGGCTAGCGACGCAGACAACACGCGCGTCATGGTTTTTGTCTCGTTCCGGGAAGCAGTCGATGAAATCGTGGAGTATCTCAATCAAGAGTCTCCGTTGATTCGAGCGACGAAGTTCATTGGACAAGGAACAGACAAACAGGGAAAGAAAGGATATGCGCAACGTGAGCAATTAGAGGTAAGCGTATTTACCAAAATATTCGACCGAAACTGAGAGGCATCTTGTTCTAGGTTATCAAGCGATTCAAAGAGGGCGAATTCAACGTTCTCGTGTCCACTTCTATTGGCGAAGAGGGACTAGACATTGGCGAAATCGACATGATCGTGTGCTACGAAGCCCAAAAGACGCCAATTCGCATGGTACGTCTGTACCGACCACGTCAGCCAGTCACTGTAGCTGACGTCTTTCAGTTGCAACGCGTCGGACGAACAGGGCGGAAACGCGAGGGCTACGTTCACGTATTGCTCGCCGAGGGACGGGAAGAACTCAACTGGAACAAGGCTCAAGAAGCCTACGCCGACGTTCAACAGAGCATCGTGCGAGGGGAGCAGCTCGAGTTCTATGCCGATGTCGAGAGGTTACTGCCAGATTCCATCAAACCGGACTGTGTAGAGATGATGATGGAGATCGAGGAGTACGACCGTCTGGGGACGGAGAAACGTAGGGCGAGCTCGCCATCGAAGGGTGTCAAGAAGCGGAAGCGGAACGACGAAGTTGGGAGGAACATCCCTGCGGGCGCAAGTACAGGCTTCGTCAGCGTTGCAGAGCTAATCCTGAAGCAGGGATCCAAGAAGCGGAAGAAGTCTGACCTTCGGTTTGACGAGGATGCCGGGGTCGACGACGAGACGGACGAGGAGATCGAAGCTGGACCGCTTGCCCTTCGAAGGACGGCCTCCACCTCTGCCACCACGTCTTCGAAAGCGAAGAAAGGAAAGGCGAAGGCGAAGGCGAAGCGGGCCAGTAGTATGGTTGAAGGAGGCAAGAAGAAGGCAACATCGACTCGGAAGAAGAAAGCGGATGCGGACTCCAAGCGACTGAATGAGATGACTTTCAGTCAGTTGGTGCGCAAGGGCGAAGAAGACTCCGATGACATGGAAATTGAACGAGGGCTTGTTGTGCCTCGACCTCACACTCACAAAAGTCTATCTCCGTCGACGCCGTCTAGATCACACAGCCCCTCCGTCCCTCGGCAAATAAACCCCACACTTCCTCTTTCATCTCCCGAAGTGCCGTTAGCTCTGGAGCAATCTGTCATTGACATCTGCTCCGATTCGGACTCTCGATCTACGTCGCCATCTCCAAAACACCGTATGCCCGCGTCTCCCGACCGAGCTATGATGGATGTGATGGTGGACGATTCCTCACCCGATTCCTCGAAGCCCCTCACTGCTGTCGTTACAGAAGAACGATCTCTGACGTCGTCGTCCACGAGAAATGCTTGCTCTGTTCAGGAAGATGATCAAAGCTTTGCCTACTTACTGTCTGGGTCTGAGGACGATGCGATGATGGGCAGTAGCCCGCCTAGACCGTCGAAGCGATCAGAACCTCCTGTCGCATCTGATGACATAGAGATCGTGTACGACGGCACTCAGGTGGACTCTCCGGTCTCTGTGACCAGCTCGCCCGCGGGACCCAATGGAACCTCCAGGTCTAAAGAGGATAGTCGTGCAATGCCTCCACCGGCATTACTCCCTCTTCGCCTCAACCGATCCATTTCGTCTCCATCCGCTCCTCCGGAGTCAACATTCCCTGTTCGTCAAGCTGGTCGATCCAACAAGCGTGCCCATCTTCTGCACGACCCGGGCTCATCACCACTTCGTACACCACCTCCGTCACAGAAACGCATTCACCATGCAAGGGAGCCGTCTCCGTCGACGCCATCACCGCCTGTGAGACGCAAGAAACTCAGAATAGAAGACACCGCTGCAGCCAGAAATGCAAATCCGTGGATCGATGTAGAAGCTACTCACTCCGGGGACGAGATCAGTGGAGGGTCATCCGATGTCGAGCGTATGGATGGCGAGGACGAGGACGACAAACAGTTCATCACCGAGGCCTCGATGACGCAAGTCTCGCCTTCGTACGATCAGTATGCGGCATATAGGCAGAGTCTTCTGTCGCAGGCACCGGCCGGAACAAAGGTGCCCGCGTTTGCTGGTCCTCCTCAGAGGCGAGGTGCCACCTACCGATTAGGTCCCACCCGCGAGAATACCCGACGAGTGCCAGTGTCTAGCTCACCACCTCGAGAAGGCGAGCTGCCCGACGAGTATATGCTCGGGAGTTTCGTGGTAGACGACGAAGCTGAAATATCTTACATGCCATCTAGTGAGGGCATATGAATCCGGTGATAGATCATAGCTGTCTTCGTACGTCTGTCTCAATAAATTGTAGTGGCAATCGCTGACGCGTACCTCACCCTAGCGCTTTGTTGCATATATCCTTATTAGATCAGCTTGCCTGTTATCGCATTCAGCCTGCCACGAAGCCGCCCTGGTGGCAATAATCCTATTATCCATATCAGGCAGGTAGCGATGTCTAAATAGGCAATGAGAGCAGTGCAGTGTAGCACCCGTGTATCGGCTATAAAGCACTGTTGTTTGTTTGGCTCGGAGCTTGTTCTGAACGCTCACCTTCTTCCCCCCCTCATAGTTTGATATCCCTACAGACAGTCTCTAGCATCATCGTCTCCTCTACGCCCGTCACCGGATTGCCATTCCACCCCGTGTCCGATATACCGATGTCGTGGAACGAGTCGGTAAGCCGTTGCAAATCGACGCCACCCACCCTTAGAAGCTGCTTTCCAACCTCCCTTCCCAACATACATCACCTACATACTTATTTTCTAAGCGTGGCTTTGTACATTCCTTGCGCCTTGCGGTCGAAGAGACCACCATGAATACTTCTCACATCCTCTACCCCGCCGAAAACTAACAGGAACAATGACTGACGTGCTTTATGCTAGGTGTCGATGCCATACATCGCGCCGCCACACCTATTTCCCACCTCCATTGTTCCTCCAGTCTCGGCAGAGGCCGTCTTCTACCACGCGCCACACAGTGGCTCTCCCGCCTCTTACTACTGGACCACACCCCTTTCCAACTTGATTACGCTGGCGTGCCAACGTCCGAAGCCACAGCAACGCGAGGAATCAAAGTTAGCATGTCTTCGACGGCGTGGACGACACAACGCTTTTCGAAAAAAGATGTCCGGTATCATACGTTGTCGGGTAACACAAACTGCTCGTGCTTTCCGCCACGGCGAGCTTTTCGAGGACTACGCAGACAACGCCCTCCCGTTTTCTCACAAGCGACAGCGATCAATGTCCGAGCATATGGATCTACTCTCCATAGAATTCGATCAGGAGCGTCCAGCAACGGTCAAAGTGTGCACACCTCGCATTTCATGGACTCTACCTGCTGTTCCCGCAATCCTCGATCCTACATGGCAATGGGAATATCCCAAAGAAGTGCGTCCCGCTTTTTCGTGTGGACTGCATGTTCTCATGTCTCGTTAGTACCCTGAAGTCGAGATGACGGAGACAGTCACGCAGACATCGACGTCTGACAATAGCCATGTTGAACAACTCGACGATGGACTACCCGACTACGTTGATGCACCTGCAGCATCCAGCCTACCCGGATATGACAATCCGATCAGTAACCTCGAGGACAGCGTCTCACAAATCCCGGATCCTCCTCTGATCTCGAATGACTGGAACGGCGGCGACTTCCACACTTTCCAGGATCCTAACATCCCTCATCTCTCCTACGTTGGTCTACACCCGGATCCGCAGAGCAGTATGCTTCTTGACGAGGGATTATGGTCGTCTCTCGATATAGCGCCAGTCTTTCCTCTTCAACTGGGGACGCCATACTCTCAACCATTCGATGAAGTCTTGCCACTAGATCTGCACCAGCAGTGGAGTGTTGTGCCACGCCGGTCTTATGGGCGCGAGAAATCCGGACACCGTCATAATCCATATTCCCGATCGTCCCGTAAATCCCGCCGTGACCTCTCCGAATCACCTCTCTTCTTCAATCGCGAGCTCCCGGCTTCACCGGATGAAGTGTTGCCGACTTCGATAGACCTCTCGGCCACTACTCCCCCCAACTATTTCGATTTAGCTACCTTCCAAGGAGACGATGAAGACGCCATCACTGCGACCCTCTTCCAGCTTCAAGTCGAAGAAGAGGAAGAACACCATTTGCCTGAAGGCGATGATACGGATCCAGATGCCGGGATCACAGTCGAAGAAATTGACGGCGGAGCTTTGGAACTCATCCTCGAGCCTGGCAACCCACAAGTAGAACACAGTGAGCCAGGACACCAAGGCTCTGTGATGCCTGCCCTTCAAGTTGTCGTCGACGACTTCTTGGACGGCGCCGAAACCATCGAAATCCCAACCTCGCAAGACGAACTTTCTCAAGGTCTGGAAGCGGCCGATGAGGAGCATACAGACGACGAAGAGTCTAACAGCAGTACTGGCCCGGGGACACCAGTCTCAGATGAGGAGGCGGTCGAGTTCCTGGAGTCGTTGTGGCTCGACCTCAAAGACCAAAGCTCACAGCCTAGCGCCGGTGATGGTGAGTTCCGCTCTCTATTCTGAACAAAGACAAGCTGAGACTGATGAATTTTCAGACGGCTTCAGCATGGCTTCGCTTCTGGATGTCATCAATTCTGTCATAGTGATTTGAGCGGTAGAGCACACCTTCAAGTGCGCCTTCATGTCACATGTCGCGCCTTATCCTTTTAACTTTTGTCTGCAGTTTCCTTCTTGTCTACATCCCCCCATATCCATCCCATTCACGCCTTGCATTATCTGCTTCGACCATATACCCAATCCACACTGATACCATTCGCGCCATCCCATGACTTTCGCTTCGCATCATCTCAATATCCGCTTTTTCCGTTTTTCTATCAGGCCGCCGCCCTCGTGCGGGTTTACATCGCCTCTATCTACGTCTGCAGCCCCATACGGCACCCTATAGCTTATGCTTCCGCTTATTCTTCCGTGATATCTGTATCAATTACTTTTACCGTACTCGTAAGGCCCGCGCTCTCGCCGCCTAGACATTCTGTAGCATCTGAGTCCAAATAAAAGCCATTCCTGGCGTATCCCCCATATGTGTGGCTGGCGTCCGCGATATGAAGTCATCACGTCTTCGGACTCAATCTATGTTGCTCGATCGAAGTGGAACAAGAACTTAGCAAGAGGCTCACACAGTGAAGTAAGCGGAAGCCCGCTGTAGCTCGAACACGAGCTATTGTCGTTCGGTGCTTTGCCGAAGACCATGAGAGAACACGAGAGCAGAAAAAGTACAGAATAAACAATTCGCCAATACCGCCGGTGAGTGCGCATCACAGCATCCCCATGCCGTCTTCATCCTCGTCCCCACCCCATCCACTCGCCGTGTACTCTTCGTCCACAACATGGCTCGGTTGGGTGATGTCCGGTTGATCTCGAGCATCGCTAAGGCTGTAGCTGTCGTCCGCATGCGGGTCCATCGTCCCTTCAGGCGCGCGGGCCAAAGGCGACGATGCTTTTGTAGCAGGCGGATGCGCTGACGACGGTGTATACCAGCTGATTTGTTTGTGTCCGGCCATTGGGATGTTAGACCCTTTAGCAAGACCCTACAGGCGATGTCAGGTCATCGTCACTAGACTGCACAGTAAACATACTTGTTCTGCACCCATTCGCGTTGTGAAGGAGACTACGACGTCCCCGCTCTCAAGTGTCTCGATGGAGTCTACTTGCCCCGTCGACTCATACCAGTCTCGAACAGCTTGCATGGCATCGCTGTCGACGTCCTTGACAACAAGCTTTCTCGGGCGGTTGTCCAGCTTCATGCTACCACGCGGAGGACCTCCGCGCAACGCCCCGCGTGCATATCCCCGCGAAGCGCCCCGTCCTCGTCCGCGATATCCTCCACGGTATGGAGGCGGGGTAAATGGCGCTCCTGAGTTGGCATCGATGCCAAGGCTTGCGGCCTAGAATGAAACGATCAGTCATGCTGGCCATGAATACGGCCTGCTTGCAAGCGTACCTCTGCTTTGAGTTTCTCCAGCTTTGCCTTCAAGGCCTCCGTACTCTCGTCCTCTCCATCAATGGCGCTCACAACAGAATGCATCTCAAGCTCCTTGTCCAACCGCGCCTTCTCCTTCTCCTCCCGGTCGTCGGGGCGGGGCGTCGTCGAAGCTTTACGCTTGGCCGCTGCTGCTGCGACGGCTGCAGGAGGCGGAGTTGATGCGGACTCCCCCTTCATCTCCTGACCCAGCTTCCGCAACCGAGCAAACAATTCCTTCTTTTCCTCAGCCGAAGCGGTGCCCAGCTTCTCCATGAGGGATTTTTGCTCTGCGATTTGCTGCTCGAGCAATTGCTGTTTTGCAGCAAGGGCAGAGATCGCTGGACGTGGGGAGCCGGAAGGTTTTCGCACATGTGCGACGGGAGAAGCTGCCGGTGCCGGTGATGTAGGTTCTACACTGGATGCCTGAGGGGTCGATGTCGAAGCGGCTGGTGTATGATCCCTTGCGGACACGCTGGCGACAAGGGGTGCTGAAGCAGCCAACATCCTCTGCCCCGTTTGTCCGTGCCCTTCCATCGGCCGATGCCAGAACAGTTTGACAAAGCGGTTGCCAAAGACTGCATCTTCCGACTTCCACGCCGCATGCGCCTCCTCGTGTGTCGAGAAGCTCACCAGCGCCTTCGCGCTGGAGGGATCTATCGCGACATTCGTCACTGTGCCAAACTTCTTGAACCATCCATTGACGGAGTCCAGAGATAGCTTGTCATCGGGAATCTTCTCCACCACAAGCGTCTTGTCGTTCCGTCGCTCTGGCCGGAAACTCTGTACTTCGCCGCTGAAGAAACCCGGTCGTCCACCGCCGCCACGTCCACGAGTCGGGCGAAATCCGCGTTGCGGGGAAGGGGTAGGTATCGAAGGACCATCCATAGCTACGTCCACGTCCATGTTCGTAGCAGGTGAGCCAGAGGCTGGAGAGGTATGCAGAGAAGGTATGCCATTCGTCATACCGTTTCCGCTCGGTCCCGCCACGGGCCCAGAAGCGTTGGGTGACGGAGCCGTCTCATCCTTGGGGTCTCGCGGTGTCAGATCCTGAATGACCGGAAGTTCCCCAGAGGTATGATGGCGCGTGGCCTGGCTATCCCCATTCTCGCCCCTCACACGGGGTAGTACCGGAGGTCGAGGTGGTCTCCCACCCATTCCAGGACCTCCAGGAGCTGGCCGGATATCCAGCCTCGATTCGTGTGGGTCGTAAGTCGCCGGTCCGCTCATAGGGAAAGGCATCGCAGCACTATTGGGAAACATCGGCATGAACATGTTTCCCTGCATTTGCGGGGCGCCCATCGGGAAGACGCCAGGGACAACAGCATCGTCCCCGTGGCTGTACTTGCAGTACGCTCCCCGTGCGCAGTACCCATTATCTGTTCTAACATCAGCATATACCCAACCGGAGCAAAGTAGGTGACGCACTGTGGTAGTCCCTGCATATTCCTCTCCTCTGATCTGGGGGTCGATATTGTGGATTCCCCCGACCGTTCATGCTCATACCGCCATTCATGCCCATCACCCCGTTCATGCCCATGCCCATTCCCACACCCATCTCGCCTCCACCGTCCATGCCCATACCGTTCCCTCCACCATATCCACCTCTCCCAGGACCTCCGCCCCGCCAATTCCCATTACTCCGACCATCATGCCCACCGCGCCCATTCGGTGGGCCGTATCGCGAGAATTGGCCATCTTGACTCACCCTGGGGCCTTTCGATGGCCGGAGGTCCTCGTCGTAATCCATTCCGCGTTTTCGAGGACCTTGCGGCGGAGTCGGGGAATTTGCTGAAAGAAGGGCATCCAATGGTATTGGGATACCGGTGTCGATAGATTGGGATGAAGGTTTGTGGGGTGGGGAAGCTGTATTATATGGGAGGTAAGATTTTGTGCGCAGGGCGGTGAACAAGGTATCAATAAAAGGTGGCCCCTCTATAGTGGCGAGTTGCATCAGTCATCTGGAATGAGGATATACGCGCATATAACCCACCCTTCTCGAGGAACTCCTCCAGCTGTGATGCCAACTCCTTTCGCAGCTCGGTCTCCGGGGCATTGTGTTTGAGAAGGGCCAGAATATAGTCAGCTAGCGCGTCCGGGTCAGCATCGCATCTGTAAAAAGTTACATGGCGCATTCAGTAGACGAATCATAAGAGAGCACGGTGAGAAGACGGACATAGGTTCTAGTGTTTTGGTGAGCCATGGCTTGAGATGATCAGCAGTTGAGGGGTCAAATATCATGTCAAAATGCCAGCAGAAAATAAAAGCTGTTTATGCAGACGATGAACGTAACGGAGGACGAGGTATTGCACGGGAGGAGGAAGAGGTGGTGGTCGGCTGAGACGAACAGCAGAGTGACAGCGTCTCGATAATTTGGCCGCTGCGTCACTCCGTGACATTGTCACAGACGCCCACAAGATTGGTCAGCACGATCGCTGCTTGCAGGACCCCGAAGCACTTCGGCCTGCTTTGTTTGCATACAGCGCTATCGACCATTCTTTCTGTCCGTTTGAGAAAAATGAATGCAATTGCGAGGAGCTTGGAGCTTCAGCATGCAGCAAATGGGTCATGCTATCTTGAAGTCGCCGCAGAATACGAGGATCACCGTGACTTGCCTGAACTGTAGTACCTCGCAGACTACGGTAAGACCTGTACATGCGTGCATCCGTCGTCTGCTCTCGGAGTGCTACTCATGAACGTGTTCAAGCTGTCGACTTCAATGCGTTCTCTATTCCTCTACGACTCGACTCATTACATTACAGCAGTTACAGGGATGTATGTAACGAAGGACGAGACACCTGCCAGCAGGGTGAGAGAAGGGCCAATTCTACTTCACCTCCAGCGTGTCCAAAGGGTATAGTAAGGTACTTACCAGTATCGACAGCCCATCGCCCTGCCAAGCGCGTGAATTCCAGTCTGTTTCATGCAGCAATCTGTATTGCTGCAACGGCCGCTGCGGATACCTAGCCGAAGCCCGATCGCGCCGCGAGTGCCCATTTGAGATCAGTAAAGACGAGCTACTACGAAGTACAAATTCGCCACACCAGAAATCGTCAGGCATGGCCCGCAACCCTTCAAGAAACGCGCGCGCAAGTGAGAGACGGATTGCAGGAGAGAGAGAGGACCACAGGAGCACAAGGGAAGCCCGGGCAAGCATTGACCTATATCCGGAGTTGGCAAAAAGACGGCGCGGCTGTAACCCTCCCAGTCGGCTCCATATCACGGCAGTCTGACGCGAGCGTAACAGAAGGTCCCGAGCCATCAGCAGTTTCAACACCGCGCCCCCGAGCCAGGATGGTCCGGTCACATTGCCCACATGCGCTCACACGAGACGCACGCAAAAGGTGTCATCCGAGACAGCGTGGGTCCCCGTGGTGACGAACACGGGCGCCGCGGATCGTTTCGGGCGGGCGATATCGGAACGTAGGGGATGGCGACGGTCAGAACGGGGGGATGATGACGAGGGTGCAGGTCGGATAGTGGTGACCATAACGAAGCGATCTGACGGCCAGTATGCATTCAGAACGTCGATGGAGCGGTATGTGAGCGACATGGGCATTGATAACTGTGGTTCCAAGGTAAGAATCTCCAGTATCGCGGTGATTGTCATTGCCTGCAAATGGGTGAAGACGTCGGTGACCATGTTCATGAGACTTAAAAGACATAGAGTCAGATCGCCAAGCTTCTCCCGTGGAAGGTAAGTTGTAGGACAACTGGAGTAGAAGAGAAGAAGACAAGGTGTGTGATGGGTAATGGAGAGGTCGTCGCAGGGCGTTGGAGGAGGAGTGAAGGTGGGAAGGAAGACGAGAGGTGGGTGGCTGAGGCAGATTGAGGCTTTTATGCAGGCGAGGCTTATAAGCCCTGAAGCCACTGAGCCACTTTTGCGGCCCGACATTTCGCCATTGGTCAATCCCTTGATGAGGACCCCGGATACCCCTCCTTCCGCCATGGAGGTAAGTTACTAAGTACGACTCGGATGCGTGGATATATTTGCAACTCTCTATGTTGCGTGAAAATATCCTAAAACCCAAATTATTCGACGACCACCACACTCCAGTCGCTGGGGATAGCCCCAGTCTGCCTGCCAACAAGCTCGGTCCACACCGCCCTCGACACAGGCCCCATGCCATCCGCTTCCACAGGAATAGTGACATCCTGACCCTCATATCCGATTTTGTCAACCGGACTGATGATGGCCGCCGTACCTGCAGCCCCGTGGTAGTCAGCATGCTGTCGAACTAGATACCAGAATTCAAAGGCTAGGACACCAACCGGTTCCGAACATCTCGACGAGCCTACCCGCTTGCGCAGCCTCGCGCACGTCCTTCATTGTGACGGACCGCTCGCTTACGACGAGGTTGGACGTAAGGCCAGGCAGACGCAGCTCACCAGATGCATGGCTGCGCGCGAGGGAGAGCACGGAGTCGCGCGTCACTCCGGGTAGGATCATGCCGTCCAGCGGCGGTGTCACGAGTTCAAGGCTTCCGTCATCGCGTTTGAACACGACAAACAGGTTCATCGTGCCAACCTGAATCGCCAAGGCAAATGTATTATGCAATTGATCAATGGTGCATGCCTATCCACAGGGTCGTTAAGGCATACCTCAGTCAGGTAGTGTTCGGGCCCGTAGAGCCAGAGATTCTGGACATATCCAAGCTGTGCGGCCTGTTTCTGAGGATACACACCCGGTGCATAGTTTGCCCCGATCTTGTAAGCCCCCGTACCTATCCCAGCCGACGGTGACGTTATTTTACGATGACACGAACGGGATTAAAGAAACAAACCTCCTGGCGTGGCGCGGACGAATTCCGTCGTCCCATGAAGAGCGACAGGCTTGAACCCGTCAGGGTAGTACGGCCCCACTGGAGAGCAGATCACGTAGAGAAGCGCCGAGTCGGGCGGAGAGATACCAATCGTGTTCTGCGTTCCAACTGCGGCCGACTGAGTAAGGGAGTACATACACAACGGGGTCTGTCTCACTGAGTACTGGGCGGATATATAGACTGTGGCCCTTCTCTTGAGGTATCCATTCTTTATCGAGCCGAATGAGTTGTTTGATGAGCTCGAGAAAGGCCTCTCCGTTGAACGTCTGACCATGCCACAATCCAGAATAAGAAGCACATGCTCAGAGAGCGAAACGAGATAGCTCACGGGTAATGCGATTCTTTGCGCGCTCCGATTCATACGGGCCATATTCAGCTCCGGGCGGAACAGCGTCACCCGGCCATTCACGTCGCGGTACGCCTTCATGCCCTCGAATAGGCACTGCGCATAGTGGAGTACAGTCGAGCTAGGGTCGAGAGATAGTGGTCCGTCTGGCAGAAAGTCAATACCCGGAGTAATACAATGACACGGGGCGTACATGGGATGATCTCCGGAGTGCCCCACCCAGCGCTTTGCGTCCATGGCACAGTCAACATGTGGTCTGTCTACCAGTTTCGTCGTAAGGTGGGTAATGAAGGATCTAAAGATCGCACGCACGAAAGTATGGCCGAACTTCAACGTGTCGAGCGAGGGTATCTTCTTTGGTTGCGGAGTTTCGCGGATCTGCAGCTCAGAAGGCTGCTCAAGAAGAAAAGGTACGCTGCTGTGAGATTTCGACGCCTCACTAGAGCGTACAAAGGCGCACCTCGATGTCCGATAGTGAGCTCTGAGTGCTCGACATCCACCGCCGTCCACCCACCCACACGCCTCGGGCGACAAGGGACACCGCCCCAAAGTTTCTTGCCAGTGGTAGTGAGCGTGCTAGTGAAAGTGCCATGATTAGCGTCGTCTTCACAGAACGGCGACAGCAAACGGATTAGCGGTCGCCTGACTCGACGGGACTCGGAAGGAACAAGTTCACGGCTGGGCGCTTGCGAAGAAACTGCCTCGGCGACGGAAGTCCGAAGTCCGATCCGCGATCCTCGCGACTTCAAGCTTCCAAACGACTTCCAAAAACCAGATGACCCTGTTCGCCATACTACGTTGGATTGAGCATCCTCCATCCCGGTCTAGGGATCGTCACATCTCAACAAACCACATGAATGATCCCCAAAAATCAAGCTTTTGCCCTTTTCATTGCATGCAGAAATATTACAGTGCTAAGTCCCGGATCGGGAGTGATGATATGTACTGCACCTGCGTACACGCCTGCAAGTCTCTTGATAAAGAACGGAAAAGAAAGGTACTCCACAAAAAGTCTAGTTTTGTCCCAAGACCCTCATAACAGCTACAGCGCAATCTCTGCGCTGTTTCGCCGCCGCCCAACCGCAGAGCTTGAGCGTGGTTTCTGCAATCTCCGCGCTGATGAAGGATATTCCTGCGTCATCGCGCCAGGGAACGCGGAGGGAGGACTTTGTGCGGGTGGAGGAATAGGAAGAGACTTTTCCTTTTCAGGTGCGACGAAATAGGCAGAGGGGATACGTGGGACAGGAGGGCGGTCGGGATCGCGGCGGTCAGGACCGAAAGACGGCGTAGAAGAGGTCCGAAGACGGGAAGCAGGAGGCGGATTGGAGCTACTCCGGTGTTGCGACCGCGAACTCGTGGACGAGCGATACTCACCTAGATGAAAGATCCGTCAGACATACTGCTAAATTCAAGGTTAGATTCGACCTACGGGATGATCGCTGGCTCTCCCTGCTTGCCTGACGCCTGACCTGCGGCACCGGAGGCGGTTCGCTCGCCCCATAGCCCACAGGTACCCACCGATCCGTAATTCCGCCACCCCAACTCGCTCTCTGGGCGCTGTCGACACCTGAGAATATCCGTCGCCCGCGCGCATCCTCCGTCACCATATGCGGGTACAGCTCGGGCGCGAGCGGCGCTGGCAGCACGATTTGCACATTGCTATGCGGCGCGTGCGGTGCACCGCGGATGGGAGTGCGGCTACGCGTCGTTGTGCCCGTGTTCGTCGTGCTCGTCGAGAGCATGGAGAAGGGGCGACTCGCGGAGCGGCTGCGCGGGTGTATCGACGATGACGATGACGCGGAAGCTGAAAAGGGCGTCGCGGGCGTGGGCGGCGATGGCCCGCCGTGCTCGGCAGCAGAGGAGAGGGATGTCGAGGAGCTGCTCGGCTGCGGGCTCGGGACGATGTAGGACGGGTTCGGGAGCGGCAGAGGGCGAGCGGGCTCTTCGGCGGTAAAGGTGTGGGCGGTCTCTTGTGTTCGGAAAGACGGTTCGCGCGAGGGGCCAGATGAGTCGCGCGGGCGTGGGAGGAGTGATGCGTTGCTGTCGTGACGGTACGGCGGGAAGGCCTGGTCGTCGAACCAGGTCTGCGGTCGGCTGCTTGCGATTTTGTGTTCCTCGAATGCTGCTAGTTGGTGCTCACGGTGGTGAGCAAGAGGTTGGACTGGGGGCAAGGGGGCGGCATTGCGCCGCCTAGAGGAGCGCGAGAGAACGCGCCATAAGACCAAGACAACAACAGCGCCCCCAACTGAGGCGGCGACAGCGATGATTATGATAGTGTTGTGCCCCAGGCCATGTTTGCGGGTTTGGGCTGCGCGAGCGATACTACGAAAGTTGAGATGTGTGATATTGTACAGTTTAGAAGGGGCTTGAGAGGTATGCATGGTTGCGACGGAGAGCGAAGGTGATGGAGAGCGAGTGAAGAAGGAAAAGAGTGTGCTACTGCATTGGATGCAGATAAATAAGATTCTCGGCGGGTTCTAACTATCCAAGTGTCGAGATGAGGAGCAAGAGGAGTGGAGGGCTGTCAAAGCCCTCTGTTAATAATGCATGAAATGAGTACGAGGCAATAGAGAACATGACTGACGACGACCGAGAGGTGTACGACGCCAGTACACGACCTAGAGAGCTGGTCGAGCGAGCGGGCGGGATGGAGTGCGGGGAGAGCGGGGCTATGACGAGCGGACCAAGAAGCCAAGAATCTGCAGAAGAGGAAAGCCTGTTCTCCAATTCGAAAGCTGCCGCGCGTTTGGCACCCGCCTTGCCGTCGTCCTGCCGACAATTTCATCGTGGGAACTTCCGTTCTCGTCAGGGACCCGCGGTCCTTGGCATCCTTGGCATCTTTGCAAGCCACAGCGCTGGTTCAAGCGCGAGCAGCGTGAACTCCAGATCATCTTGAGATCATCGACGTACATCTTCCCAACATGCAACGACGACGTAGCACAAATGGAAGAGTAGCATAATTTTGCACGCAAAAGTAACGCCTTGACGAAGATAGTGTCCATGTACAAAATTGAGACCAAGAGTAATCAAAGCCTCAAACTCTTACAACTTGAATCGTGACTGCAGGCATCGGTGACAGACCTTTCTTTCTTACACTGACTTCGAACCCGCGTTGATGAGCACGTCGGTGTGAGCAGTGAACTCCTCGCACGTAGCGAACTGACTGCCAAAGGTGGGCTCATCCTCAAATATAGCAACATCTTCCAAACCCTTCTTCCTAGCCGCCAGTGCCTTCGGCTCCCCGTGCTTCGGAAGATGTCTGTGGCATCTTCAAAGCTGGTGATGGCTTCATCAGACTGGACCTCATCGTAGTTTGAGCGTCAGAGCCACGAGGGAAAATAGCATTGATGAGTCTCCGAGCGAATGGCTTGGCCCGTTCAAACTGCGGCGTGAAAGCTTGAAGCAGTGCCTCACCGCTATATTCCAACATATCGGATTTCTTGAGCTTCCCGATGATTTATATCGCCCTGTCTACCTCGTCCCACACCAATACGCTGAGTCTATGCATTTTGCAGTAGCGATGCACACAGAGGCCCTCGTACAAAGCACCGACCCAGAGGTGGTATACTTAAAGGGACTCCAGGTCGTGAGTGAGCTCCTCCACTTCGATAGTTTCTCGTCTGTAGGCGCGTCAAAAGTCCAGGTTTTTGATGAAAGGAACCTCCTTCGCAAGCGCACTCGCCTTTAGTTGCTCAACCAAAAGGATAAAATGCAGTTTCCGCCCGGGGATCGACAAAGGCTCCGTGGACTGCGAACTGAGTCACTAGTCGACTTATCACAGCTGTCGTAATACCAAGCAAGCTATTATGGATTAGACGATCCACTAGTACATTATCCAGTCCGGTCAGGCATTTCTGCTCGTTTCCAGATGCCGCTGTGTGGAGAGAAGGTTAGAGTTAAGCGGCTTCGGGGCAGCGGAGAGGAGGCTGAGTGTAGTGACGGCGTGAGGTACAGATCTCGACTGAGAGAACACAGACCGTCGAAGGAACATCGTCGAGATGAAGGACGACCGAAGTGTACCACGGAATGCGTACCACCTGGAGACCTGGTCGGCGAGGGGGCGGACAGACTCGAGAGCGGGAGAGCGGGAGACATTGAAGACAATCCAAGAACAAAGACTCGCAAAAGCGGAAATAAGTAATTCCCTGTCTTCAATTTGGTCACTGCAGAGAATCGACGGAGGTCGCCGTCCCGTGCAAGTTGAATGTCATGCGGGCCGACTCTGGGCGACATTCGTGGGAGTAATCTTCCCGATCAGGTCACCCGCGGTCGTTGACACCGACGCTCGACCGACGCCTTGCTCACCGTCCCCGACGGCCATGCGCCCATGTCCTCTCTTCGTCCACCGACGCGCCCGACACCCTCCATCGCATCCTCGTCCTACAGCAAGCCCCCGCCGTCGTCTGGCTCTTCCGCTCAGCCTCCCATAACTCTCACCAAGCGTCTGCTTTTCCCTCACCTTCATCCTTCCGCACCCATCCCGCCCTTGCTCCCGTCCGGTTCCCCGGCCCTCAACACAGAACTCTATGATTTTATAGCCCTCTCCCTCCGCGCCTATGTTACCCCGTGGTGGTCCCGCCTCACCCGCTACGACAAGCAGTTCCTACCAGAGATCACGCGCGTCCTCACTGCGGTCCTCCGCGTCCTCGAGGCGCGCGCGCGCGCCACAGACTTCAGCCCGCTTGTGTATCGGGACCTCCCCGCCGCGCTCGCGCAGCACTACGCCGACTACCGCTCTGCAGCGCGCCGACAGGGTTCGTCCTACGCGGCCGGGGGCACGGCCGGGCTTGCGCAGCTCTTCCACGCGCAGCAGCAGCACATCGGTGTGTCGCCGGAGGGCGTGCTTGAGGAAGTATATGTACGTACAGCCATCGATGCCGTGCTCAAGGTCTGTCTACCCGAGGAGGATTGGGAGGCCGAGCCCGAGCGCTATATCGTCCGCGAGATCGTAGTGCGGCTCGTGTGCGTGGATATCGTCCCCAAAATCACGCAGCCGTGGTTCGTATACAAGAGTATCCTGGATCTTCTCGGCCCTGAACAAGAGCCTTTGAAGGTATGTTGCATGGTTTTCGACTCCCAGAGCATATATTGTCGGGCTTTCAGTATCCAGAAATTTTGTATGTACTGCGACCCGAATGCCACATCTTTCATCCCTTGGGATATCACCTCCTTGATTTCGGCTTAGCATGTGTGCTGACCGTTTTTCTAGCCTCCAGATGGCTCCCCCGTCCGCCGGTCCTCGCATTTCACCCTGCCTTCTCTGCATACCCTACTCGTTCTCTTTCTCTCCACTGTTCAAACCATCTCCAGCACTGCACTCGCCCTCATCCACGGTTACAAGCAAGCCGTGCAGACCATCAAGACCGTCAACTCTAGCCATGCCTCTTCAGCATCACAGCGGGATGTCCCTCCAGTACACCCGGACCCCGCTTCACCCGTGTCGGATTCCTCACCCACGTTCCCGACGCCGGCACCCTCTTCCTCTGGGTCGGTCACGACGCCCGCGTCATCACCACCAATCTCCCGCGCCCCAAGCGCAGAGCCGAAGCTCTCCCACCCGGCGCTCCACGACCTCGCACGCCCAGCCATCGGACTGCTGGCGGAAATCTTCACCCTCCGCGCGCGCTTCGCCAGCGCAGCGTTCTTGGCGCTGCTGTCCATGCTCGCGTCCGTCTTCTCTCCGTTCCTCGACCGGTACGTGCCTCCTTCCCCAGCCTGCATTTCTCACCACATACGTGCCGCCGCAGCCTTCTTCCCCACCTACTCTACGCGTCGTTCCTGTCCTCGCAAAATATTACTAACGTCCTCGGCGCGGGCAAGCGTGCGCTCTTCCCGAACGGCTATCCGGGCTCCGCGCCGCCGGATCTCACCCCCGAGGAACAGGCCGCGCTCTGTGCTGCGCTCGCACGCCGTATAGCCAGTGGCATCCCCGGTAAGCCTGTGTCTCGTCTTGGGCTCGTCGGTGTGACTGACGCGCGGGCAGGCCCGCTCGCGCCCCTCCTCCTCGGCCCGAACCCCGGACGAACGTTGGCTGCTGTGCTCGACCCGCTCGGATCGCAGGCGTGCAATGCACACTTGTTTATGGTGATCTTCGACCTTGTGCTGCTGACGCTGTTCCCGGAGATGGCTGTAGCTGGTGGAGAGGTAACTGAGGAGGGCGAGGGCGGTGCGGCCGAGGAGGTCGGGTACATGGCATTCTGACAGGACTGTAAGTTTTAGCTTAGGTGGACGACGACCCTCACGAATATCACGAGAACGAAAGTTCCTTACAACGACTGATGGATATAGTATCGCACGGACATAGAACAAGGATAAGGAACTGTCAAAGGAGATGGCGCATACATACTATTACGAACGAGGATGATATCTAAATGCACTCGCAACCTACACTTCATCAGCAAGCGAAACTTCTTCCATTCTTCGTCTTCAGTTTTCATCAGCACATCTTCTCCTACACTTTAAACGCCGTCTTTGCGTACGCCACCTCGCTGGACGCCGCATCGTCCACGAACCAGAACAGCTGCCCGGGGTGCGCCGGGCGCACGCGCGCGGCGGGGAGTCCCGCTTCGGGCGTGTCGAGGATGCTCTTGAGGACCTCCTTCTTGCCGTCGCCCGTCGCGACGAACACGACCCGCGCGGCGTGGTTGATGACTGGGTACGTCAGGGTGATGCGCTTGGGCGGGGGCTTCGGGCTGTCGTCGATGTACGCGACCCAGCGGTCCTCCTCGGAGAGCAGCGCGTGCCCGGGGAAGAGGCTCGCGGTGTGCCCGTCGGGGCCCGTGCCGAGCAGCACGAGGTCGAAGATCGGGAAGCGCGCGGAGTCCTTCTGCGCGAACTCGCGGATGAGCTCCTTCTCGTACGCGTCGGCGAGCTCCTCGAGGTCGTCCGCGAGCGAAAGGTCGATCGTGTGGATGTGTGATGCGGGGAGCGGGACGTGCGAGTAGAGCGTGTCGTGCGCGAGCTTGTGGTTTGAGTCGGGGTCGTCGAGGGGCACGACGCGCTCGTCGGCGTAGAACACTTGCCTGTGGAAGGGTGAGTACGGCGGCGTGCGGGAGGTAAGTAGGAGATGCACGAACCACTTGTTCCACTTGATGCCGGGCTTGTCTATGAGGGCAGTGAGGGTCTTCGGGAGGGAGCCACCGGAGATGGCGATGGTGAATTTGCCCCTCTTTTCGAGGGCCTCGCGCTGAGCTTTGAGGATGAAGTCTGCGAGGGAATTGGAGAGGTCGCCCGTGGAGGGGAAGGAGTAGAGAACGGGTGCTGCTGGGGTCATGTCTGTGGTGTGTGGATGGGCGAGTAGAGTCTGCAGAGATCAAGCAGTGTCCTCGGATCCCGCTTACTGGTATCGATCCTCTCCGACTCACTTTTGTCCCGTGACGTCACCTCCGACGGGCGCTAACGGGCGCTAAGCTGTCCTCGTCCTCGTCCTAGGTCTCTCCAGAACGTTCGCATCCAGATATCTCTTTCCTAGGCTTTCGGGGAATCATATCGGGCGAACAAGCACATTATCAAGTTAGGTGAGGGTATCGCTATCGCATCCCGACTGCGCGCACTCAGCAAATTCGTGCGCACATCGGTCTCCATTTCCCAGTAAGCATATCGGAAAGAGTTGTAGGCTACCAATATGTATGCCTCAGTGTAATTCGAAAATAACGAAGAGAGTCGGTATCATGAAGTAATAAATACTGCAGGATACGAAAAAAAACATGGGTGGGGGGAAATCGTCAAAGTCAAGGTTGTCGGCCACCAACATGAGGATACAGAGCATAACGGGAAAACATAGCAAGATTAGTCGCAGTAACATACACTATCAGCACATCGCATTAGACTGGACCTAGAAAGTCTTACATGCACCGCGCACCGCGGTCACTTACACTACGCCTTGCCGACGCCCACTTGCGTCACGTTGTTCACACCCATGAGGGTCTCTAACCGCTCCTCGAGGCCCTGACCGAGGCCTTCCCGCTCCCACTCCCCTCCTACGTCATCCAGAAGCATGCCTTCTCGGCCTTCGCGCACGTCCCTATCCCCGTAGAAGCTGCTGCGAGGGCTAGCACCTGTGCTGCCACCGCCTGAATGCTGCGGAACTCCGAGTACAGATGGAATATGAGGGGGAGGATCGGCAGCGGTCGCCGAAGTCGTAAGCGATGACAACGGAAGCGTCGATGATGGCGTCGATGACAGCAGGTCCGTGTACGACATGAATGACAGTCGCTTGGTCGCGACGCGGGGGGATGGTGGGTGAGACAGGGTAGATGGCGAAAGCTGATTCGCAGACGAGGAAGACTGTAGTGAACCTTCGGTCAACGAGGTGGTCAGCACGTCAGGCAGCTGCTCGACTGTCGCAGTCGTCGGGGTCGGCGAAGTAGAGGTAAAGGAGTACGCGCCGGGCACCTGCGGGCCACTGCTCGTCGTCGGGAACGTGTGCAGCGTAGGCCGCTGAGTGGACTGAGTGGGTGACGCTGGCGCATTCGGGAGTGGGAGAGAAAGACTTGGGGCGGGACTTGGCAGATTCATGAGGGTGACACCGGTGCGCCCCGCCACCGGACTCGGGCTGCGGCTACTCATGCGCGAAATCGGGCTTGCAAATCCGCTGCGGGAATTGTGCTCGGTGGCCGGAGCGACCACAGCAATAGTCTGATCATCCGTTGGCGATGCAAGGACGGCCGCAGCACTATCCAGGACGGATGGCACTGCATGGTCAAGCTGCTCGGTCGCTTTGCCACGAGGGGTTCGGTGAGGGTGGGAGGGGTGGGAAGGCTGCGGAGGAGAAGGGGCAATAGGTTCGATGTCGCGCTCGAAAATAGCTGACGATGATGAGTGGCTGTAAAGATCGGGTCAGTTAAGGGTGCGCAGAAGGCGTGACGAGAATGGAAAAGGGAAGGGCGAGGAACGTAGCTGCAAGATCTCCATGACGATCGTCGCGTGTGAGATGCAGTAGTGATGTACGTGGTGGAAAAATGGGCGAAGGGGTCGGGAGAGGATGGGAAAAAGAATCCGTGAATCGCGCAGAGCACATCCGCGACGGAACTTACACGGAAGTAGGGGACGATGGTATTGAATTTGGCGATCTTGAGCCCAGCCTGTGTGGGTTATGTGAGGAACGACCAGAGAGTTTCTGCTCGCGGATTGGGATGTCTTTCTGTGGAGTGAGAGCGCCGGTGGAGGTGATGTGTCTGAGCTCTGTTGGAGGGGAGCTTGCGGCGGATGGTGAGACTAGACAAGGCGATCAGCAAAGCTGCTTATTGTGGGCGACGAGCGGACGTACGATGTGTGTTGGTTGGGGAAGACATTGAGCGCGCTGAGGGATGGAGGAGACGACAAAGGAAAAGACAAGCAAGAGAGATGTGAGGGAGTTATAAGAGGAGATCGGAAGAAGTGGTGGCAGTTTGTTGGGTACGGTGGCCGGCCGGCAGCCACGGCGACCGGATCCTTCCTCAGCCATCAGCCAGCATGATGTCATTGCCCTCCTCCCATGTTTTCCCTCCGACCCCGTCCTCGCCCTCCCCGCAGGCTCTATGCGACAGTACATCCCCCGCCCGTCCTCGCGAAGAACCGCCCTCAGCGCACTTGACTCCGTCGTCCTCGACGCGCTTGCCCACACCCCCTCCTCTTCCCGCACCCCCCTCCCACAGCTGATTCAACAATATCTCGAGCGCGCCGGACACGTCCTCGATGCGCAGCTTCCTTACGAACCAACCCCACCTGCGGACCGCGCCGTCGTCTTTGATAGCCCAAGTGGGGATGGCGGCATATGTCTCGTCGCGCATGTAGCAAGGGAGGGCGATCGCAGCAAGATCACAGTGTCGTCGGGCTTTGCAGTGGCGCCGCGCGACGGTCAGCCCGTCGTGCTGACGTGCGCGCACACCCTAGAGGAGGTGCGCACTGCGTTGTTGTCCGGGCACCCGCTGAGCTCACGCGCCGCAGATACGGTGGTCTCCGCTCCTCGTCCTCCCCGTGCATAACCCATCCTCTCCGCTGGCCCCGCCAGACTTGCCCCATGCGCGCTCGTCCGGCACCCTTCTCCTTGTTCCTTCTGCGGCCAAGGACAACGAGCGCCCGCCGCTCTCTGCGCATCCAGTATCAGCCGTCCTCTCCTCCCTCCACCGCTCCGACCTGCTCCTACTCGGCTGCCCCGCTCCCACGCCTCTAGCTCCTCTTCCTGTTTCGCCTTATCCGGCCCAACCTGGCACGCGCATTCGCGCGCACTTTGTCTCCGAAGCTCCTCAAGAAGGCTGGAGACCGTGGGTCGGCGGCATGTACGCAAAGTGGGTCGAGGGTACCGTGCTCGGGTACCGCGATTTCGCAGGGCGAGAGGCAGTGGTGCGTCTGGTGTTACTGTACTTTCGCGCGGTCGCTGCTCACGCAGAACGCACAGCCGGGGACATACGATGCGCTCTCACATATGCTGTTTCACCCACCGCCACTGGCAGGCTCGAGCGGGGGCCCAATTGTTGACGAAAAGACAGGCGCAGTCGTTGGCGTCATGCTCGGCACACGTATGGACAATCGCGTAGAGGGTGTTAGAGGATGGGGTGTCCCGGCCGAGGCAATTTATGAGGTGCGCGTTGACTGTTAACGACCACATGGAGACACTCACTGCGGCCACAGATGTTCAGCCTACCTGGCCTCAAGTTGAATAAGTGATCATATTCCTAGTGTACGTGTAATTCTGGTGTAAATGTTCTATAGATGCAATGATATTCGTCACTGAGTCGACGCCTGGTCGACGCCAAAGCCCTCGACGGTGCCGACTCTACACGTAATGAACACATCTGTTTATGTATCGGTCGTTCGTCGGGCCCGCGCGGTGACGGCGATCAGGGCAGAACAAGGGTAGACAGTCAGAAAATTGACCTCCCCAACAACTCCCCAACGCCCCAGGATATATAAGTAACAGGCTTATTGACAAGGTCCATCCTGGGTCCGTCCATCGCGCAAGCCCAACTTGCTTGCGCAGCTCTGAGACACGCAGAAATCGCAGATCGCCGTGACATACCATGTCGTCCGAGTCCAAAGTGTGGTTCATAACAGGTGAGCTAGAGTAGCGCCTCTTGCTTCGTTCACTCACGCGCCTCTGCAGGCGCTTCGTCAGGCCTTGGGCTCGCGCTCACGCGCCGCGCCCTCGCGCGGGGTGAATTCGTCATTGCGACCGCACGCGGCAACCTGTCTACCCGCTTCGCCGACCTTCTCGCCTCCCTCGACGCAGAACAGACTGCACGCCTGCACACGCTTGCGCTGGACGTGAGGGCGCCGTACGCTGAGATCGAGCAGGTAGTGCGCGGGGCGTTGGGCGTGTGGGGGCGCGTCGACGTATTGGTGTGCAACGCCGCGATCGGCGGGCTCGGCGTCGCCGAGGAGATCGGGTGCGTTGCGACGTTCGCCGGCTCGAATGGGGAAGACTGATGATGTCCGGGGCGCAGCCACGAACGCATTTCGGACATCGTGCGCACGAACCTCACGAGCGTCGCGGACTTAACGAACGCCGTGCTACCATATATGCGCGCGCGGAGGGATGGGACCATCCTCATCATCGGGAGCCGGTCGGGCTACAAGAATGACTTTCCGGTGAGTTGTCACAAAGCCTTTGGTGGCGGTGTTCTATATGTTGATGCTTCTGCCCAGGGAGTCGGTGAGTAGTGCCTTCTGTCTCGCACAAGCTCGGTATCAACTGTCGCAACAGCGGCATACTCCGCGTCCAAGGCCGCCGTGCACGGTACGTCCCGCCTCCTCCTGTCCCTTTCCTCTGTGTTATTGACGCGTCGAAGCATACGGCGAGGGCCTCGCCGCCGAGGTGCAGGCGTTTAACGTACGCGTGCACGTCGTGATCCCGGGCACCTTCAACACGTCCATCGCGACGCGCGGCGTCATCGGCACGCCCATGCCTGACTACGCTGGCGCGCGGGCACACATGGACGGGATAGTGCGCGCTCTGCGGGCCATGCCCGGGAAGAGCGACCCCGAGCGCGGCATGGATGTGCTCGTTGACGTCGTGCGGCGCGAGGGACGTGCGAAGGGGCTTGAGAATCCCCCGCTGTGGTTGTTCCTGGGCGAGGATGCGGTGCGCGATCTACGGGTGCGTATGGAGAGGCTTGCAGAGGCTGTGGATGGGTCGTGGGGGCAGATTGGGTTTGGTCTGCGGTGACGGATGCTGCTGTGGTGATGTATTGTCGAGAGCGGCGAATTTCATGCTATTCTTCCTGGACGCGCGCGCAAGGCTGTTCAGGTGTGTTTACGATCCCAAGGATTACAGGCTTGGCAGTGGCCCGTGTAGCCCGTCCGGGCATCGCGTTCCTCAGAGCCCCCGAGAAGAGCAAAGTGCTTCCATTGTCTAACTGATCAACCCGTCATGGGAATAAAGAGAGGTAAGTGACAGGTTTATCGCAGACAGGGACTGTCTGACTGTGTGGCGCTCGTAGGCATTCGGAGACTCTTAGGCTCCGTGTTACGTCTGTCAGCGGAAATTTACAAGCCGTCGAAGCCGACGAGACGGACATGCAATCGAAGCTTGGTTGGCGTGAGCTGTAGCCTATTCCTTACGTCTTCGCCTTATCTGTTCCTCTTCACGGCACTAGCCATGGCCCACTTGCTTCAGAAGCATGTTCAGCAGGTAGGATACTTATCTCACAACAATACCACCGACGTGGCCTCGCCGAGCGCCGGCACAACCCCGCCTGATTTTATTCATAAATATAGAGAGAAGAATAGTTATCACCCACCTCTTTTTCCATGGACGACCCGCGGCTCATCATATCTACACTCGCACTGGTTGTCACTCTCGGGGTGATCCGGTGGTTCTGGAGACGCCGTGCAGTACGTCCATTTACTGTCCTATCTTATAATGTTACTGACGAGGGGGTTTGCAGTTGGGCTCCATTCCCAGCATCGGGTACACGGCACCTCTGTTGTCGTATATCACTGGGCATCGCTTCCAGAATCAGAGCGAGGTATTTCTAGAGGAAGGATGCCAGAAGGTTGAGCATTTCAGTACACCTTTTCCTTGGCTTCGTTGTTGATATGATGCAGTACAAATCGGGTGTCTTCAAAGTCGCAATGCCGGATTACTGGCTCGTGGTAGCCACTGGCCGCCAGCTCATCGAAGATCTGAGGAAAGCCCCCGATGATGTATTGTCCATGGCACAGGCAGTGAACCTAGTAAGTACTTGACGTCCTGGTGGCTGCATTTCATCGCTACAATGATGGTTCGACAGTTCTTCCAGACGGATTACACGATGGGACCGGAGATCGAGAATAATCCGTACCACAAGCAGGTTTTGCAGTCACAGCTCACCCGCAACCTTCCACTTGTGTTCGACGATTTGCGTGAAGAGCTTCTTGCAGCATTGGATGATGTCATCCCGGCGAAGGTTGATGGTACGTCGTCGACGGTGACTCAACGACATGGATAGACCACGCTGATCGCGTATCGTTCGTTGTCTTGAACAGAATGGGTGGCAATATCCACCAGGCAGGCGTTGCGGCAGATCATATGCCGTACCACTAATCGCGTCTTTGTTGGAGCTACAGTATGTAAGTGGTATTGGTATCGTATTTCCAAAGCTTTCACTTACCGGATCCTCTATGGTAGGTCGAAACGAAGACTATCAGCGATTGCACATCGAATTCGCTGTTGACGTCACCAAGAGTGGGAGACTCATCAACCGGTTCCCAAATTTCTTGAAACCGTAGGCCATCTTCCATGAGAGAGACTCCACAACTGATATATCGGGAGATCAGAGTCGTAGGGCCACTCTTCACGAAGCTCCCTGAATATACACGGCGTGAGATGATATATCTGCAGCCAATGATTGAGGAACGACGTCAGAAGATGGAAGAACAAGGAAACGACTGGAAAGATAAACCAGTAGGCTATCCCTTCCTTCTCTCGCTCAGAGAGTGTGGCGCAAGCGCTCAAACATCGCGTTGCAGAATGACATGCTGATGTGGCTGATGGAAGCAGCAACCGGAGAAGAGCGATCTGTGGAGAATCTGTCCCGCCGCCTACTGCATGTCAACTTCGCGGCGCTCCACACGTCTTCGACTGCATTCACGCATGCACTCTACCACCTTGCAAGCAAACCCGAGTACGTCGAGGCTTTGCGGAGCGAGGTCGAGAAGGTAGTTGCTGCCGACGGCTGGACGAAGGCTGCGATAGGCAAGATGCGAAAGGTGGACAGCTTCCTGCGCGAGTCTCAGAGATTCAACGGGATCAATCTGCGTAAGATCACTTGAGTGTCACACGAGGGTTATCTCACCTTTCATCGACAACAGTCACTATGAGGCGCCTCGTCATGAAGCCGTTCACGTTTTCGAATGGCGTGACCGTCCCACCCAGGGCCGTCGTCTGTTGCTGTTCACGCGCAACGCATGCAGACGCGGAGAACTACCCGCGCGCCGATGTCTTCGATGGCTTTAGATTCGTGGACGAGCTGGGCGACACGAAGCACGAATTGGTGTCAACGAGCACGGAGTATCTTACATGGGGGCACGGACGGCTTGCTTGGTACGTGCGCCTTACTCTGCCAAGCCGAAGACGCTGACAGTGCATGTAGCCCTGGTCGCTTCTTTGCGGCGATGTTTCTCAAGACGATGCTCGCGCAGATATTGGTGCAGTACGACGTGAAGTTGGAAGATGGCCAAGGGTTCCCGCCTGATACTTTCTTCTCGGCTGGGTGCATACCTGGAACGGCCCGAGTCATGTTTCGAAAGCGACGGTGAAATGATAGGACTTACTTAGGTAGGTGAACGAAGAAACAGAGCCATGGCATCTTATAGTCCGTGCAGTGCAAGGTAGCAAGATGGACTTGCCGGCGCAACCGACGTAAAAGTACCCGTGGGCATTTGAGTTGTGAGCTCGGGTTGGTGTTCTTCGAGGTGCCCCATTCGAGTTGTCTGCCACGATCAACAGCTTTTCGCTTGACGATAACATTGCTTTGTTATCACAGGGCTATTGACGACACCAGTCATGACGGCGACATGAACCTGAGAGCGCCCAACCGACAGCGCCCGCTCCGGGTTATGCAAGCAAGAGTGTAATGCTGACGGATCAGGACAGACCCGAGGCGATGGCGCCACTTCGCCACGTTCTGTTGCGACTCCGAGCCTGCCTGCATCTACAAGTTGCCCATGCATTCGCCACCTGTTGCCACCTGCCAGCAGCCCTGCCACTGCATGGTCCGTAGAGTCAGGAAGTTAGGCGTGCGGCAGAGTTGTACGACTCGTCTCTGCCGATGAATCAAGGCATAATTTACCTGGACTTGCTCCCGGCAGTGTCAGGGTGATCGGGCATAGATCTGATACTTCCTGCCCGAGACGCATTCGCCGCCAGGCCACGCAAGCAGAGGCAAGCAGCCCACCTCTTAACTCACCGGAGCAATCTCCGAGGCCCTCCTTGAAAGGTGCGCGGTCAGGTCTACTTTCCACGTTAGTCGCTAGCAAGATTCACATCGGTGACCAGCGAACATCACCGAGACAACAGCAGGATGACTACTCGTCTGATCGATCTGTATTATTCGACCCGAGGATTCTCGTTTGTTCGCTTGGAACTCCAAGACGCAGTAAGCATCCTAGTCGACACTTGCGCTTATATAGACCCATGGGCCGTCGTCTCGATCACTTCAACATTCCCCTCTCGGTCATTCCATCCCATTCAACACAATGAGCGCAGACAACGAGCCTTCCACAGTCGCAGACTCGAGTCCAGTGGAGGAGGTCTATGGTACGCAGCGTCAAACGCCTCAAAAGAAGTGCGCGTCACTAACATGGCGTCCTTCAGTTCGCCCAGTCCTGGGAAAGCTGCTGAAAGGCACTCTCTTGTTTTTGTTTTGCCTGGCGGAATTCATGGACGCTTTTGTCGCTTCTGCCCTTTTCCCTGCCATCCCCGCCATTCAAAGAACTCTTGATATCAAAGTCAACGAGATCGTCTGGATGTTTTCAGCTTACTCGGCAACATTCGCGGCATTCCTACTCATCAGCGGCCGAGTATCCGACATCTACAGCTCTAGTGCGTAGCCTTCCTTGAGAGATCGGGCATTCATTGACACAAGCTCGTTACAGAATGGTCCTTCATCATCGGTTCGGCAGGTGTTGGTCTGTTCTCGTTAGGCTGCGGATTCGTCCAGGACAAAGTCGGCATGTTCATCCTTCGCGCCTTTACTGGTGAGTGCTTTCCCCGAAGAGCTTGCGTCCAATATTCAAAGCCAATCTAGGGATTGCCGCCGCACTTACTGTGCCCTCGGCCCTCAGTCTCATTGTCGAGTGGTTCCCTGAGCCTCAAGAACAGAGTCAGGCAATTGCATTCTTTGGAGGATCCTCCGCACTTGGAAATGGTGGGTCTGAAATCGTCGCTCTGATCTGGGTTTCTGACCAAACAATACTAGTCCTGGGCATCATTATTGGCGGCATCTTCGTCCAATGGGCCAATTGGAGATGGATATTTTACTTCACTTGCATGCTTGGCGTTCCGATTGCCATCATATCTGTGCTCCTGGTTCCGAAGTCAGCTCCTCGTCCCGGAAAGCCTTCCTGGCGTCGCCTGGACCTCGGAGGTGTTTCTCTCATAACTTGTGAGTACCAATATAACCATTGTTCTTCGAATCTATATTCTAAAATCACCACGTTAGCCTCAATCGTATTGTTCATCTATGCCGTCACCACCGGATCCGCGACCGGCTGGGGTGCAGCTGGTGTCATTGCGCCGTTGATCATCTCCATTCTCCTTGCTGCCGGTTTCTTCATCCTTGAGGCAAGACTCGACACCAATCTGGCTTCCCTGTACGTCCTTGTAGTATGATCCCCGTCATTACATTCGCTGATTCGCTCTCTGCCGTCTAGCCCTCCACATATATGGAGCTACCCGAACGTTCCCATCTTGGTAGCTCTAGGACTTGTCCCCATTTTCTGGTGGTGTTCGTGTGCGTGAAATTCTGTTCTTCATAACTATTCCTCCGCTGAACTGGGATCCTCGCAGTGTTCTTCCAGTTGATGCCGCTCTTCCAGGACACGTATCATTGGAGCGCAATCCTCACTGCTGTCCATTTCCTACCGACCGGGATATTCTCGGGTGCGATTGCTGGACCTAGTGGGAGTTTCCCAAAGTACGTGAACCCGAAGTGGTCAATCCTCGGCGGACTCTTTGCGGACATCATCGCAACTATCATGCTTCCGTTCGGCAATACCAGCCAAAAGTAAAGTCACCACAGGTCTAGAATGGAACTGAGACTTACGTCCCATCCAGATATTGGTCTATCATATTCCCCGCCTTCATCATCGGCACAATGGGCAACATGGTCGTCTACACAAACTCCAACATTGCAATTTTCATGAAGTACGTCTCTCTTTGTGTGTCGTGCAAGTGCATAGTCTAACCGAAATTACTCTGCAGCACGCCTCCAGAGATCGCCGGTACAGTCGGTGCAATCTTCAATGCTGCTCTTCAGATGGGCATTGCCGTCGGACTCGCAGTCGTCACCACCATCCAGACCGAGATCGACTCGCAACGCGCTGCCGCAGGAAAACCCGTTGGATACCATGGCATCGCCGACGGCTTCTGGTTTGTTCTGGCTGTGCTCCTCGTGGAGACAATCGCGCTCTTGATCTGGTATAAGATCGAGAAACCGACAGTGCCAGATGCAGAAGCTGGGGCTAAGGATCCTCAGCTAGACAGCCAAGGTACTGTGGAAGTCCCTGCGACGGATGTAGAGAAGTCCAAGCAGGCACCATAGGGCATGTACTTTTTCCGTCGGACAACCTTCTAGATCATAGACGACGCTTAGACGACTGACATACGACTGAGGCCTTGTTTTATGTACAGTAAAAACCTTATACTACTTATGTAATGCGCACACGCCATGACATCCAAAAAGACATGATGACGCTATCCCTCAGGCGAGTGTAAGTGGAACTGCTGAACCAATCCGTCAATGAGTCTAGTAAGTACTACTTGAAGGACCTCGAATCTGATCACAACTCGGAAGCCTCTGCAGGCGGATCATGCCGCAACCACGCGCAAACCACGCGACCCGGAATTCGCGTGGCGGTTCAAACTCCGCTCCGCTAGAACTGGCGAACGCGTGAAGCGCTTCCACACGCTTGGACAGAGGCGCGACCGTGACGTGACCTTGATGGCGATTTGTGAACCATCCAACAAAGCTCGCCTTTCTACGGTTGCCACCAGCTATTCTCTTATCCTCTGCTTTATGCATATAGCACCTTGTGTCGATAACTTCCTTCGGGACAAAAGGAAATACAGACACAGTGCTGCACAACCTCTTGTTCTCAGCCTATGTGACCTGGTAACCGTCTGGTTCCGTTTAGGTATGTTACAACCCTTTCTACTCAATTCCGTGAGGCGGCCTCCCGGTGCACAAAAGGACAAGCTGGAATACTACTTTATTGTTCCCTAGACACCCAAGTTCTTGGCTACATCTTCAATCTTGATCGGAGTCCGATGACGGACGATAGCGCCGACTTGTCCATCGAAAGACTGCGTTTTCACCGCTCTCTCCTGGTCTCTTTCCCTCGTAGGGTCCAGGCTGGTCCAGGATTGGATTGACTGCATGGAGTTACTCCGGCCATCTCCAGTGAATATTACTGGGTGCGTGCCGATTCAGTTCAGGAGAGCCGCCACCACTGCGCCACACCCCGCACAGGATGCCGCTTTGACCAGCTTTGACCTCCTGGCGATGGACATGTGCTGTTTGTGACATGATTGCCGTGGTTTGGATTTGTGGGCGCTCTACATAGCCTTGACTCCCTGTGAACTGTTAAAAGCCCGCCCAAAATCCGTGTGTACTGCGTCAAAATACTTCCTTCCCCCCACCATCAACCAGAAACCGGGGCTCACCTCTTCTCATCCCACCTCAGCATTACTGGGTTCCTCAAAGTGCTTTCGCACAAGTGCGCCACACTCGCCCACCTTCCCAGCTACCCAAACGCGCCGCACACCAGATGCTGCCGTTCTACTTCTTCATCGCTGCCGCCCTAGGCGTGCTTGGGACTACTATCCGTGTACAGACCGTACAAGCATCCGCCCTCATATTCACTATCCGTGGTTACCAGATGCATTCTATCCTCGTCTCCAGAATGTCGACTCCCTTGGGACAACGCGGAACCTGCTTCGGACTGCTCCTGTTCGACGACGTTGCCAAATACCTCAACATAGCCAACACTCCTTCGTCTCTCGAGCCTTTGCAGCCAGTCGCCACATGTGGACCTCAAGAATTACTTCCTTTACTGAACACCACAATGGATTGCACTACCAACCCTTTACCTTCTGTCAATGACACGGTGGCGTCGGATGACGAGGCGATGTCAGAGGCAGCCTCCCCTTCCCCCATCGTCGCTGAGACCGTGCCGGACACGTCCGACGACGTGGAAGTCGTGATCTCCGAGGTATCAAAGACACATCCCTACTCGAATGCTCTCTCGCGCGCTCTCCAACTCACTCTTGACCACGGGTTCCGCGCCAGCAAGGCCGTAAAGTCCGCTAACGACCATGTCCCATGGGTTTCACCAAAAGTATTCAATTTTCTCAAGCCTCTCATCCTCGGGATTGCGATTCTATTCGCAGTCCCATTTTCGGTGATGTTTGTTTCCAGAGGTGAGCGCATCATCTGTGTACGTTTGACTGCAAGCTCACACTCGACACAGCAGACTTTGAGATCCAGATTCCAGGCCGCGTAAGCTAAACTCAATCAGGGTCCGAACTCGATACTGACGCTGTGTGTCTTGACAGTGGCGATTCGGGACACAGGGCATGAACCCTTTGAACTCTCCGGCTCTTGTAGCCGAGGCCGAAGCCGTCAACAAGTCAATCGCCGCAGCTGCCACTAAATCTCCCCAGTGGGGAGACAACGTTTTTCGTCAAGCACCCTCTGCCGACGCACCCACCACATCGGATTGTCTTTTCACCTTTCGAGCCACACTCGCCTCCGTAGATGACCTTGAGGGCTCTCCGCATTCCTCGGTGACCATTACTCCGGAATCCATCCAGCTGACGGGAAGAACCGCACCTGCTTCTACACAGACGGTGTCGGGGTCGTTACGACCCACTCCCAAGGCTTCGCCTATAGCCAAGGCGCTGGCGATTGCTGGAATGACAGTGCCACTTCATTTACTCGGCCAGCCCTCGGAAGAGGTATCAGCAACGACCGCAGTCGGATCTCCACTAAGTAGCCCTATGCCTGCATCGACGGGCAGCTCTACGTCTGAGACTCAGAGCTTGGAGGAGCCTGCACGGGGCGATGAAGGCCGTGTCTCGCCACCAACTCCCACATCATCAACTCCCACACCCTCAGCGCACGGCAGCCGGTCAAAGAGGAACAAGAAGAGAAAGAACGGACGGAAAAACTAGATCCCGTCTGCGTGCTCAGCCATCCCATTTCAAATTTCCGTCTCGATTTTTCTATCTCATCGGTCTTCTGTCAATTTTTCTCTCTCACCGTATCCCGCATATCTCTCCGCATTCATTCACCTCCAGTGTTCGACAACTGCGATGTCTAGCCTCAGCTTATATCTTCCGCTCTATGTAGAATCTTTCATCTCTGTAGCAACACTCGAATTATAGTAAATAAAGAAACGAACAACACACCTCATAAGTCTTCGCAGTACTTGAAGCCCCCCACATCACGGTTCCTTGCGGACTTAAGCTGGTCTTCGCGATATGAAGGAACTAGCGTATATGTGACTACAGGAAGATCATTGAACGGTAAACAAGCCAGGTGCTACATTACTACCACGACCAGGCTTGGCGCCGCTAATCACCCCAGAGCGACACCAGAGCTGGAGGGAGAGCGCAAAAGATAAAAGATGAGAACGTATGAACGACATGAAGGAGGGTCATCGAGAGAAAGAGCATTCAAGGTCCGCGTATGCTGCCCAACTCTCAGCAGTTGCAGCCGTAGGACTGCGAGGATTCTGAATCAATCCTAATGGGGTCAGGGTAGTCAACATATCTGCGATCACGGTCGAGTCAGATCAGATGCGTCGCAACCCTTCATAACGAAACACTCACAGTTGCTCTTCGGCCTCCTGTTGAAGTGCGTTCTTCGCAACTGTCTGGAAAGCCTGTTCGACGTTGATGGCCTCTTTGGCGGAAGTCTCGAAGTAGGGAATGTTGCCCTTCGACTGGCACCAGGTCATGGCACGCTTCTGTGTAACCTTTCGTCGTACGACAAGTAAGCAATAATCGGGTTGGTCTGCAGGAAACACTTACCTGTCTCTTGTTCTCCTCCATGTCAATCTTATTCCCCAGAACGACGAATGGGAAGTTCTCTGGGTCGTGAGGGCTGGCCTGGATCAAGAACTCGTCCCGCCAACTATCAAGCGTCTCAAAGGACTTTGAACTGTTGACATCATAGACGAGGACGCAGCAATCGGCGCCACGGTAGAAAGCAACACCGAGAGATTGGAAGCGCTCCTGGCCCGCAGTGTCCCAAAGCTGCATAGTGATGAGCGACCATAAGACGACGACAGATTGGCATTACATACCTGCATTGTGACCAGCCGATCGTCAACCATAACTTCTTTAGTGAGGCTGACGAAGCGTAAAACGGGGCGTTAACAAGGAACGCTGGAAGCAACAACGCGGAGGCTTACAAGTCGGCGCCGATAGTGGCCTTATACTGATTGCTGAAACGCTTGTTCACGTATTGATTCATGAGCGAGGTCTTTCCGACCCTGACCAAAACAAGGTAAGAAGAATGCCGAGGCAAGTGAGCGAATGTGAGCGGTTGGTACAGGCAGACAAGCAACAAACCCGCTGTCGCCGAGAATGATAACCTACGCGCACGAGGACATCAGCGCGACTCGACTCCCAGACAGGACAGGACACATACCTTGAGCAGAACGCGACCCATTGTTGAGTATGGTTGAGGAAGGGATGTGGAGAGCGATGGACGGAGGAGGTAGGAGGTGGTCGAAGTCGTCAGGCAAGTACAGTGCTCCGAGCGCGCAGTGGCAGTTCGGCGGCTGCCCCGGCCGGCCGAGCAGCAGGCGCCGGCCAAGCCTCGGCCAAGCGCCGGCCAATCCCCTCCGCTTCCAGCACAGCGGCCGTAAACTTCATCTTTCTCCCTTGCTCTCTCCTCGCGGCCCCAGGACCATCAGGAGGCTGCGATCATCGCCAATCCATCAGCCAGATGGCAGAACCAGCATGGCAGGAGCTGTTGCGAATACGCCTGGCTGAACGGAACGCGAAGGAGTCCTCTTTCGCGCCCGTCATTGAGCAGTGTATGTCCTACCGGTTCCGTGCTTATTCCGATCGTCCTACTGACTGTCAAGCTATTTGACGCGTTTTTGAAATAAAGATAGAAGGCTCGCACAGCAAACCAAGCTATTGAAGGAAAGGAATGCCTCACTATTGAGGGCGGTGGCTAGCGTGAAGCAAAATCCGAGCAGTTCTACTGTTTTCGTTCCGGGTACAAGCGAAGAGTATGTCCTATCCACCTATCTATTCGTGACCTTTTTATGTATGTCTCCCAGGAACCCAGTGCGGCAGGCTTACATAGCATCTCTCGAGTCTCAGATATCATCTCTTCGAGATGAGCTCGCCACTGTCTACAAGACGCAGGGACAGAATGCGCAACGATTACTGGCCATGAATGAGACACTTCGAGAGAAAGAAGAACTATCTCGAATAGACTCGGAGGGTCTGCGGAAGGCTCGAGAGGACATTGCGAATCTACGGAGGAAGGTTGACCAGCACGCAGAGGTAATGGCCGAGAAGGATAGGACTGCGCAGGTATGTCGATTCAATTTCTTGAAATGGATGTCCTTATGCCTTCTTCCATTATAGATTCTACACGACGAGATCAGCACACTTCAACTAGAGCTTGGCCAGATAGAGGAGCGGAATCAGAATCTCACGCGAGACAACGCTAAGCTGCTGCAGCGGTGGCTCGACGCGAAACAAGCCGAGGTCAACAGGATGAATGAGGCGAACGATTTCTACGAGGACATGCACACGCGACATCAAGCCGTCATGAATTGGCGAGATGGGTCCGAGGCAGCAGGCGGCGACAACGCAGACCTCCAGAGTGTTTCTCAAAAGAGCAACAAGTCGGGAAACGGGAGCGCGAACGGGGAGGAAACCACAGCGGGGACGAAGGATGGGACACGATCTCAGCAGGAGAAGGGCGTGAATCTGACGCCGAATGGCTAATAGTCGATGAGTAGATGTGCTTTCCCCCTCTTCAACCGCTTTTTGCTTTCTGTGTTGTTTGGTTTTCTCATAGTCTTTATACCCAGACCTAGTGTACTCCGGATATCCTACTGCAACCAGCGACACCGATATGTAGATGTTTCCAAGATGTTTTCGACTTCTAACTGGGTAATCGACGTTAGCCGAGGCACGTGATGGCGACGCGTCCTTTGTTTGTTTGTGTGTGCTTGTCGCGCGCGTGGCGCCGGCGTGCATATAAGTACGTTCGTGCCTTCGAACATGTCCCCCCATCTCGGGTTGCTTCCCGCCACGTCCTATCTCCATCACTAGGTCCGCTCTCTCCATCCACACTTTCTATCCACATAGTATACACCCTTTCCTTTCCGAATATCGCGATGCGTCCCAACGCTCTCCATCTCACTTTGCTCGCGGTGACGCTGTCTCCTACCCTCGTCCACTCTGCACCCCTACCCTTCACAAGTAGATCATCTCCTCAGTTGGCGCCGTCTAAGGTGACCTCTGATCCCGCCAAACCCGGCGGGCTCGTTTCCGTGCCGCCCGCGGGCGCGCGTGTGCGGTCACTCAACGCCCTTGGTCTCGGACTATTCAACTTGGGCTCTGGAAATGCAGGAAACGGCGGCGATGCCAGTTCTGGAGATGCCTATGCATCTGGGAGGTGTGTCTTTCCTTGAAATACGTTTTGTCAACGCGTTGACGCTGATTTGAGCAGTGGCGACTCTAGTTCTGATGGCTCCCCTGCAACTCTTCTTGGAAACGGCCCTGGGGAAGGATCTGGATCTGCACAACCCCCCTCTGACGGAAACGGTGGTGGGTCTGGTGATGATGGGTCGGGCGGGGGCTCGCCCGACTCCGCCCCCAGCAACTCTGGAAGCGACGGTGGGGGGGACAATGGAAATCCTTCCTCCAGCGATGATCCTGCATCTGCTGGTGGCGACGCTGCACCTTCCGGCGGAGATTCAACTCCATCTGGTGGAGATTCCACATCCTCTGGTGGCGACTCCACATCCTCTGGTGACGATTCATCACCCTCTGACGGCGATTCCACATCCTCTGGTGACGGTTCAACCCCTTCTGGCGGAGATCCCACTCCCTCTGGAGATGACTCTGGAAATGACGCCAACTCTTCCGACGCCTCAGACGATAGCGGTACAGGCTCCAGTTCTCCTTCTTCCTCCGATACTGACGGGGCCAATCCTGGGTCCTCGGGCGACTCTGATCCAGCTGGCTCTGGTTCTCCCGGCAGTGATTCTGGCGGCAACAGTCCTGGGGGAGATCCTGGAGCCGATGATTCCGGCGACAGCGGTGCGGACTCGGAGGGATCCAACAGCGGTGGTCAAAACGCGTCCGACGGCGGCCAAGGCGATTCTGATCCCTCAGGAAATGACGATGGTTCCGGCGACCTGTTCGGTGGAGACGGCAATAATGACCTTGGCCTTCCTGGGAACGGGAACTCGGCGAATTCTGACTCTACTATGGGCAACAATCCGGACTGCGACACTGACGACCCGGTTGGACTCGGAAGTGGAGGTTATGGTTCTTTGGTCAACTTGCTGTCGAACAACGCCGGTGACGGCGGCAATGCCGCTTCCGGAGATGCATCTTCTGGAAATACTCTCAGGTGAGCTGATCGCATGAACGCTCAACGTATAGACTGACAACAGTGTTATGATTTCAGCTCGGATGCTTCGTCTGGCTCTCATTACTCAGGAGAAGGTGGCAATGCTTCCGGAGGTTCTGTGATGAACGGTGCCAACGGATTTGGGCTTATCAATATCCTCTCGAATAATGCTGGTGACGGTGGATCTGCTCCTTCAGGTGATTCGTTCGGGTAAGCGTTGTTCGTATCTACGAGGAGGATCTTCACTGACTACGTTATTGCGAGCGTAGTTCTGGCTCGTCTGCAGGATCTTCAGGCTCGAGTTATTCCGGGTCGGCGGGCAACGCCGCTGGCGGCTCTGTGGCCGGTAGCTCTGGCTTGGTCAACATCATGTCGAACAACGCAGGGGATGGTGGGATGGCGAATTCCGGAGACGCGTGAGTTGACTCTATAGCTTCGGCTTCGGCTCGAGGATGTCTTGTTGACGATTAAATGTGTCTAGCATGCGGCGCGACACCGATACTCACACCGGTCCTGGCGGAGACGCTTCAGGAGGTTCGGTCTATACAGCGGATGATGACGATGACCCCACAGAATTCTCTCAATTTCGCCGCACCGTTCAGCAATTCAGACGTGCAGAGGCATACTCTGGTAGCGGTGGGAAGGCGCCAGGAGGATCCGTGAACAGTCAACCTGCCTTGATCAACCTCATATCAAGTGCGTGTCTACACTGGTATATAAGATTTGAGCTAATGCTGGTTGCTTCCTAGATAATGCAGGTGATGGTGGGCGTGCAAAGTCAGGGAGCGTTCGCGGAAGGGTCGAGAGAAGGGGGAATGCCTACTCGGGGCCAGGTGGTAATGCCGCCGGCGGTTCAGTTTACGGCGGCTCGGACGTGTCCGACTTCAATGACTGTAGGCCTTCGACTTTCGACTTTCTCGCCATCGTAAAGGGTCTCTGATTGACTTTCCATTCAGCCAACGCAGGTGATCGTGAGCGCTCAAGTTTCAGTCGGGCTCATGGAAGGGATATGAAGAGGGATTCTGCATACTCTGGCTCGGGTGGCAATGCCACGGGAGGATCCGTGTTCAGTGGATTGGGTCATGGAGGGCTTGATCTTATCTCTCTATTGTCGAGTGAGTTCCTGCAACCCAAAACCTCCGAATCCCTCCGTCTAAATGTCTCTTGTAAGATAATGCCGGTGATGGAGGCGACGCGAAATCTGGGAACGCTGTTTCCAGAAGGGCGTTCGTTGAGAGAGACTCTTACTCTGGCATGGGTGGCAACGCTTCTGGTGGATCTGCCCATGGTGTTTCTGGACTGGTGAACGTACTCTTCGGTGAGTGTGATATTGTTTCATCAGCAGAAACCATCGATTGAACATCATTAGGGAACGCTGGGAACGGAGGGCATGCAACTTCAGGGAGCGTCCATTCGAGGGATTTCCAGTTCAAGCGAGGCACTGCTTACTCTGGTGCCGGTGGGAATGCAACCGGCGGGGATGTCGAGGGTGGAGGTGGCATGCTTACCGTCGGGTCAGGTATAGCACGCTTTTAACGGCGAGTTCTTCTGAGAACTAACAGTTCTACTCCAGGGTCCGCTGGTGATGGCGGCGACGCAACATCGGGCAACGCAATTGCGCACGGTGGTTCTAGCACTGCTTACAGCGGTGCTGGAGGACAGGCCTCAGGTGGTTCTATCAAGACAGGATATCGACATCGTCTTCTTGGTAGTGGAGCTGCAAGCGTCGGATCGGGTGAGTTTGTATTCATACGGCTTGGTCTGTGACTGAAATGTACACCGTAGGCAACGCCGGAGATGGCGGAGAAGCTGGCAGTGGAGACAGTAGCAGTTGACCTGGCCGTGCAAGAGTCAAAAGCTTCTACGTCAGTTCTGAGCATTTGATATGCTGGCACCTTCGTACTAGTAGCGACCCCCACTCGCGTCTTATAAGTATTCGAAGTAATGTAATTACATTCTAATTTATTCACACTCCGTTTTGCAATTGCGTCGTCGCGAAAGGGACCAGAGCAAATATGTGTGTGTGGCACATACTTTCCAGACAGGTCACAAGGAAACACACGGATAAATACAACATTCGCCAGCACCGACGATGCGGCTCGGGACGCAGATGTCCTTGCATAAGGGTGGAGGGGAGAGAATTTCGGGAACACACATTGAGCAATAGAGAGAAGACAGGGCAAGAAATATGCGAGGAGAGAAATAAGAAGTAATAACCCTATTTCGTCACTGAGGGAGAAGACAGAGGGGGACACCAGGGAGCGGATGGGGTTTACGAACACGTAAGAGCACAGGTTCTGTATCACAGTAACATGACTGGTAAGGCGAGAAACTCGAAGGCTACATTATGATCGACGACATCGGTACACAACGAATCGAAAACTGGACACACTATTCGAGATTCAGAGTTAGCAGGCGGGCGACGCAATTAGGGGCCCTGCTGCATGTCCGCTGCGCCCTGCTGGCCAGCGGCAGGCTGCTGTCCGTAGTAACCTACAGAAATGACAGGCGTGTGAGTCAAGGAGACGACATGCATGGCAACGCGGTGAACGCACCACCCCAGTATTGCGAGTAATAAGAGCTCGGGTCTCCACCGGGCCACTGTCCCTGGGCACCAGCCGCGGCGGCAGCGGCAGCTGCGGCGGCAGCAGCGTCCGCACCTTGTGCACCGCCGAGGCCGCCCGCAGCAGCACCGCCAACCTGGGGCAAGCCCGGTGCGGCACCTCCGGGGCTGGTAGCATACGCGCCGAAGCCGTACTGGCCGTACGCGTTGGGCTGCGGCATGCCATACATCGGCTACAAAGGGAAGTATGAGTATTGATTCGGCAGACGCGTGAGGGAAAGCTAAATTACCAGGCTGCCGTAGGGCGTAGCGCTGGGAGCCGGGCTCAGTGGGCCACCCGGTTGCACAGCGCCGCCGTCAGCCCTGTCCTTCCCCCAGCTGCACTTGATCGGCCGTCCGTGCACCATCTGCCCCTGAAGCTGGATAATCGCCATGGCAGCGTGCTCGTGCGTGTCGAGCTTGACGAACGCGAACCCTCTGTCGGCCTGCATCCGGATTTCGGAGAGATATCCGATGGACTGGAAGAGCGGGATAAGATCCGCCTGCGTGCAGTACGGGACGAGATTGCCGACATAGACGGTTGAATTGTACGCGGGGGTCTGCTGAACGATCGACTCGTACGCCATGGGACCGCCCTGGAAGCTCATGGGGGGCGGAGCGCCTCCGCCGCCGCCCATGGAGGAGCCGCCTCCACCGGGAGTGCCAGGGGCAGGCGCCCCCTGGGTCTTTTGATTCGCCCAGTTGACGCGGATTGCGCGGGAGCCGAGCCATTCGCCGTTCATAGTAGCAATGGCCTGCTCTGCGTCGGTCTTGTCTCTGAAGGCGAGGAAACCGTATCCGCGAGACTTTCCAGAGTTCATATCCCACATGACTCGAGCGTCCGACATGGTGCCGAAGGCGCTGAAGGCCTTGCCGAGGACCTCGTCGTTGACCTCGGGGGAGAGGTCGCCGACGAAGACGTGGTAGTGGCCGGACGTGTCTTCCTTGTTTTGCTGCCCCTGATAAGCCCAGTTGACGCGGATCTCGGTATCGAAGATCTTGCGGCCGTTGAGGGTCTGGAGAGCAGTCTCCGCGGCACGCATGTCCATGTACTCGACGAACCCGTAGTTGAGACCACCGTGCTGGTAGTTGCGATCAGGGATGATTTTGACGTGCTGGACGGGACCGGCCACAGCGAAGATCTCGGTGAGCATGTATTCTGTCACCCGGGGGCTCAAATTTCCAACATAAAGGTGAGCCCGTCTCTGCAAAGCGGATGGAGGACAGGGATCAGGACAGAGGCAGATGAGAGAGGAAAGGTTATGCGCACAGGGGCCTCAGCCGCAGACATAGCATTCATCATGCTTTAATGTATGATGAGAACAGGATATCTGAGGGGGATAAGATGAGGACAACGGAAAGACACGGAGAGGGAGTGACGGACGATAGAAACAGAGTATGAAACGAGAAGACAGAGGAGTCCGAGGAAGAGGGAGAGTGAGAGAGAAAAGGAGAAGAGAGAGGAGACAGAGAGAGGAAACGGAGAGAGAGGAAAACGGAGACCGGCGACGGGTGGACGACGAGGACGATGCACTCTCAGGTCGCGGCCGCTCGCACAAATAATCGCGCCCTCCCAAGCCCGGCTATCTCCGAAACTCCGTCAAGAGTGGCGATAATCAGATTTCAATCACAGTCCAACTACGGTGACAAGTGCTCGACACTACTACAGTACGCTCAACGCTGCTCAGACGGCACGTTCAGCAGCACATTCCCCCCAGAGCTCGGGATGTAGGTCACATTCCGGTTCGTCGACAGCGACTGCACAATCGCCTTGGCCGCCTCGATCTTCCGCAGCGCCACAAACGCCTCCCCAGCCTTGTCCAGCGCCTTTGAGATGGTCGATGCTGCCTCTGCTTCTCCCTCAGCACGGATGACAGCCGCCTGTCGCTCTTGTTCTGCCTGATTGATTGTAGTCAAGTAGTTAGTATCATCCACAACGACCGCGACGGCTCACACACCTTCTCCACGATGAACTTCGCCCGCTCGGCATCTGAGGTTCAGGGCTGTCAGAGACTATTCCGATCCCATCCGATTTGAACCCTCACCTTGCTGAGCAATCTGTTTTGCCTCAACTGCTTGAGTGAATTCCTGTACCAAAAGGCAGTCAAGTTACGCCCAGAGAGGAATAGCTCGCGCGCTTGCCTTGCCAAAGGTCAGATGGGTGATGGACACATCTTCCAACTTGATATTGAACTCTCCAGCACGCTGCAGCAGGTCCGCCCTGATGCGTGATGAAACCTAGAATATCCACTGAGGCTGTTGTCCCTGACTGAAGGTTCAATAACTCACCACTTCACGCTGAGTGATCAACTCTGCAGCATCAAACTGTGCAACAATAGCCTTCAGCACCTCGTTTCCAATCGACGGCAGCACTCTCTCGTCATAGTCCAAGCCGAGGCTCTGATAAATTTTGGAAAGATGGTCCACGTCGGGTCGTGAGAGCACGCGGAGAGTAATGGACACCATCTGCAGGTCCTTCGAACCGGTCGTGGTGGAGATATTCTAAATCACCATGAACATCATTGAATATCGACGACAAAATTGCAAGACATACACGGGGCTTAATCCGGCAGTCATAAAGGATGGCGCGCTGGAGCCATGGGACCAAGAAGTGAGTTCCCTCGCCGGTGGCCTATACAACAAACAGATCATTAAAAAGAGAAAATCACTCTCTGAATATGCCCACGCACCGTGTTCTTCACTCCGGAGAACCTGTCGAACATAACAGCACGGAATCCGCCAGGAACATCGTACAAGCTCGCCTGCACCGCGACCGCGGCAAGCGCCACGGGTACTTTGGCCCTGCAGCATCAGCTGTGGTTCCGTATACGTAGTCCTTAGCTTACCTGCTAGACGTTGCAATTGGGCCGCCATGAATGCGTCCGGAAGAAAGAGGGAGGCTTCACGAATGCGCGACGCTGTCACACGCAACGCGTCTGCGTCAGCGTGACACACGTGACCTTGCCGCGTCGACGCGTTCGCCGGCGACGTGCCGACAGCGACGCTGCCTACAACAAACTGGAACTTGAAGTTACAGTAACGGGAGCGTGAGATGGAAGGGAGGATACAATGGTTACGGATGAAATGAGTGGCTACAGCATGTGTACAATAGGATCAAATTTCCGGAACGCTATAAGCTTGAGCATGCGGATCGTATGTGCCCTCTTCCTCCTCATGCTGTTTCTCCCATTCCGTAAGTCTCGCCATCATGTCTACCCACTGCTGCTCAGTCTCAATGCCCTCCAGCCACTCCCTCACAAACTCCTCCCCGCGCTCCTCCACGCGCGTCCAGCCGCGCCTCAAATACTCGCCCTGATATTCTGAGCGCCACGGGTCCGTGAACGGCCTGCCGCGCGGGATGCCAGGCTGCCCAGCGAGCCCGCGCGCCTGCAGGTACCCAACCAGCCGATTCTGGTAGCCTGTCGCGCCCCCCTCGCCAACGATGCGGTGCCCGACGTACCCCGGATCAAGCCCGTCGGCACGCAGCCGTGCCTCCTCGTGCAGCAGGTCGTCGAAGAACTCCTCGCGCGAGAGTAAGAGCGACGGATCCGCGATGGTGTGGGCGGTGAAGAGCGCCTGTGCGTAGTCCGAGATGGCGTTGGCAACGAAGATAGGCAGCCCGATGAAGTACAGCGAGCCGACGGGGTAGGACGTGTCGAGAGAGAGGACGTGCTCGTAGACCGGACGAACGTACCGCAGGTTCGTCGTCAGGTGCGCCTGCGGCCCTGTTGGGCATTCAGGCAAGAGGCTTAGATGCCCACCCTCAGTCAGGAAGGGGATACGTTGCTCGTAGCCCGTGCCAAAGATCACGGTGTCTATGTGCGTGAGGGTAGTGTTGTCTTCAAAGACGATAGCATCTTGCGTGAACCATCGGATTCCAGGTTTCGTCACCGCGCCCGGGATGACCGGAAATGGAGGCGCGCTGGGATTTCCCACCCGCTCCCTGACTGAGGCGTATGTCTGCGGATGTATCAGGTCGTCAAGTCACGGACAAAAGGCTTGAGGACTCACTGAATTCGCAAATTGTACGATTTGCTGGGCAATATCGCGGCCGCTTGCGCCTCCGCCCACGACGAGTACGTTTTGGCCAGTGAACGACTGCGGGTCGCGGTAGAATATCGAATGCAACGTCGATCGATTCACCGCGCTCTTGACCCATGCATCTTTACCTTCAATCTCGGGCTCGAAGGGGAAGTGATTATGTCCGTTCGCGATGATCAGGTGGTCGAACTCGGAGTCCAGGTATTCGTTGCGGAGAATGTCTTTGACTTTGACCGTCCAGCGCCCCGACTCTGGAGTGCCAATCCACTGCACCTCGACGACCTCGTGGTTAAGGCGGAGATGAGATGAGAGGTTCCAGTTATTGATGAGATCCGTGTGGTATTGTTGTACATGTGGGTGGTGAGGGTAAAGTGGGGTGCCGGGTCTGAATGGGAACTGTGGATGAGTCACTTGAAGTCCCGATTCCAGACAATGAGTATGTACAACCCAGCTAAGAGCGACTACTTACTGGTGGGATGCGGAGTATTGGTCACGAGACGGGCGTATAAAGGGGTTTCGGGAAGTTCTGGAGGATGAGGAGGATTCAAGTCTGGTAGCCTGAGAGTGCCAACCATTGACTAAGGGCCTAAGTATATGAATGAAAGAGATATGCTCACCATACACCTCCGACATCTCGTCTCTGCTCGTATAGCACGACCTCCCATCTCTGCGTCGCGTACTCTGGCAAATCGACCAGTAAAGTCTTCAATACGGAAACACCTGCAGTTCCGGCTCCGACGATGGCGATCCGTTTTGCCGGAGGTTCCACGCGGAGCGGGGACTGATCATCGAGTTGAGAGAGGTGGGCATAATTGAAGGTGACGAGCGACAGAGCGACAAGGGCGAGCCTACCAAGCATGGTGGTGCGAAAGTAAGCGAGGCATCTCTCTGAGATGGCAACTGTGTACACACTCTCTTTGTCACCAAAACGACCGTGTATAGTCAGCTCGAATGCTCCGCCAAGAAGAGGATTGCAGCAGGTTCGCCATGAGTAGCGAAGGTTGCGTGCTGCAGCCTGTTCGGCGCCATCCCCATAAGGCAAGTACTAGTCTGGTAGAACCGCTCGCTTGGCGGCAGTGGCGGCAGCTCCCAACGGACGTGTGGAAATCTTTCTCTAAGCCCATTTACGACAATGCTTGTGGCCCACTGCCTCTTTCTACTCCAGCCTCCATCCGCGCAGAGTGGCTCCCGAATTGCATCGCGCGTTTCTTGCGCACACTCGCTTCTACCAGCCCAAGCTTCCTCGCTGCCAGCCTCAGCAGCGTCTTGTCGCCACTCCCCGCCTCCAGCCGCGGGTCCGTCTTGTATTGCACAGGGAGCTCAGCTACGAAGTTGACGACGTTGAGACTGAGGAACGGGTGGCGCGTCTCCTTCCCGTGAGCCGAAATGACGCGGTCGTCGCGGCCCAGGTTCCGCGTCGGTATACGATCGATCTCTAGTTGCAGCTGTGAAATTTTGGGGGACTGTGAGAAGTAGGATGGATATGTGTTAATCGGATGCGCACCTCATCTATGACGGCCTGCCAGCCGCCATACCCGTAGGCCGTGCGATGCCGCCCGTACCCACCTAGCAACTCATCAGATCCAAGCCCGTTCAGAAGTACGCGCGCCGGGCTCGTGTACGGCTCCGGCTGGGCGTTGGGGTCGCTGCGGACCTGCCCAATGGCGCGACTTGCAAAATACAACGCAATGGCCAGGCTCTGCAGCGCAGGTCTGTGAGAATCTCCGTGCTGCGTTACTAAGTCGGAAAATGACAGACCAGGTCCATGACTGTGTGTCTTGGCCACATGATAGCCTCCACAGTTGGGCGTGCTTCTTGAGACTCGGCGTACGGCACATCGATTTCGACCTTCACAAGTGCGACAAGTGCGATGAGTCGGGAATTGGTAATTGGTCTTCTAGAAAATACTTACAAAATTCCACTGCCGTCCGGGACATATCCGCCGTAGCTCTTCGACTTCTTTGAGGCCGGTTACGCGGTCTGGAACAAGGTAGTCGTGGTCGTAATTGCCTCCCTCGATAGTATCTTCAAAGGCCGCCAGTCGTGCCTTCAGTTTCCGTTCCTTCTTGCTGAGTCCTCCGACGTTGCCCTCGACCTGAATTCGGATTTTGCGAGGATTCTCGAATGCAACATTCAGCAGGTCGATGGGCTCGTCAAGGGGAACATGTCTACATAAAATTCATGTCGGAAGATCGCTCGCAAAGGAGAATCGGATATCGCTTACCTATGCGCGAGGAATGCAATCATGGTAGAATCGATTCCTCCGCTAAAGAGTACAGCGAGACGCGCGGGATGCCTAGAAGCTGTCCTAAACGCCGTGCACGATATTAGAAGGTAGTGATATGTAGTGAATAAGGTCAAAGACCTACTCTACTGAAGCTGTACTTCGCTGAGGGATATTTCGAATGCGTAGAGATACACTCCGATCGAGGTGGGCAATAAAGTTGTCCACAGTAGCCGACAGAAAGCTCGGAATGACATCCAGCGACTGCACGCGCGGTGACTCAGGATCCGAGGAAGGTAGCATATGATTGACCGAGCTGACTCGCGCCTACGAAGGCCATTCCGTGAGAGAAAGATGAAGTACCGCAGTCATCAGGACATACAAACTGCGCCACGCGGGGTAGGGTCGTCAAACTGCTCTGGAATGCACCAGCGGCCTGCACAGAACGTCAGTCCTGGCATCGGAGAAACGCATCGGAAATACCCACATCGACCGTGTCCTTGAGATCGAGCACATGTATGCACTCCGTAGAGAGTTCGCTCAGCTCATACCCTGAATGCTTCCCGACGGTCACAGACGCCAGAATGAAATACGGATTTTCTGGGGACGGCGAGTGCATGAGCAATGACCGCCTGCCCAGGGGATCCCGCGCAAAGAACAACTTCCTGGACGCATGCTATGGTTCGCACCATCAGCTGTCGTGACGCTGGCATGAAGCAAGAGGAATCCTACGTGATAGTACACCAGCGCATACCTACAAGACCGGCGGCTTCAGAGTGATTTTTTGACAGGCTCAGAGAACAGTGCTTACGGCCCCTCAAATGTCCCCAGAAGCTCGGGGAGGCGTAGCGGGTCGTCTAACGCCGTGATGGCCGCGAAGAGCCTGACCCCGTCGTTCTCGTGCAGCCCGACCTGTACTACGGATTCAGTTCGCTAGCCCACGCATCGGCTGCCAACGGTACGTACATCGAGGCCCTCGAATATCTTCCGGAAACACTACATCAGCACATGACCTGGAACACATAGAAAACTGAATGCTACACGAACCTCACCGTTCCAGCACAAGACGTCCCCGCGCTCCGCATGTACGTGCGGCTGGACCACGGGCGCGTCGCCCCGCAGACGCAGTTCCGATGCAAAGAACCGAAGGATCGCACCATCTATCGATAGTTCGTGCCTGCGCTGCGCGTCGGGTCCTGTAGGAGTAGCCGGAGTGAATGGCTGGCCGAGATGCACACCAGTGGTGCAACGGACCTCGGGCGGCATTTGCGGTCTCAAGCTGTTCGTAAAGCTCTTCATATGCCTTCTTGTATGAAGGCTCTTGGTCGTTGTTAGCTTCGCCTGCGACGGTCCATCGCGCTGAAAAGACGATGCCGCACATAGACTTGATGTAGTGAAAAGCCTCTTGACGGAGCAGAACAGACCATGATTGAGCTTCCGTTTCGAGCCAAGACGGAGATCGCGCCGATCTCCTCACTCCAGTGACTCGCTTTTGCAGTTCCAAACTTTCTGCCTCTCCTTGGCCGCCAGACGATATGGGTGTGATGTGTATGGAAACAGATGATTGCTTTCATCATGATCATGCGTACAAAGCGTGTTACAAACAACTAATTATACCCTCTTCTTTTTCTTCTGCTAATCATCCCCAATAACAAAGGACACAAACTCTACAGGATGCACGCCATCTCACGTCTATAGGACGGCAGTGAGCGCGGAGTTTATGCCTGGTAACTGGAGGCAGAGACGTTGCCACCCCGACCGGTCCAGTTGATGTCTAAAAAGTCGGCATGTGAAAAGGTGATGACACGAACTTGATGTACAAAACTTACGGATGTCAGCGCCGGCCTGGAGCTTGGCGTTCTCCTTGCCGGGGAGCACACGGAAGGTGTGTGCACCGAAGTAGTCACGCTGGCCCTGGATGATGTTGGCGGGGACAATTTCACTGCGGTAGCCATCGAAGAAGGCGAGGGCAGTGCTGAAGGCGGGCGTGGGGATACCCCAGAGGACGGCCTGCGCGATAACGCGTCTCCAACCGGGCTGCGCCTTGTGGACAGCTAGATAATAGCGATGAGCATCATGGTAAAGAGTATGAAAGAACGGAAAAGTTACCCTTGTTGAAGAAGTCGTCGAAGAGCAGCGATTCCAGTTGCGGGTTCTTGGTGTAGGCCGAGGTGATGTCACCGAGGAAGACAGACTGTATAGACGGATCGGATCAGCGACAGATACATCGGGAGATCCTGCGATGCTGACCTTGATGATGCAACCTCCCCGCCAGATGCGGGCAATACCGGCAAAGTTCAGGTTCCAGTTGAGCTCCTTGCCAGTCTCACGCATGAGCATGAAGCCCTGGGTGTAGGAGATGATCTTGGACGCATACAGCGCCTGCTCAAGGTCGTCGATAAATTGCTTCTTGTCACCACGGAAGGCCTCCTTCTGGGGACCAGCGATGACCTTGCTGGCACGGGTACGCTCCTCCTTGATGGCAGACAGGGTGCGGGCAAAGACAGCCTCACCAATCAGGGTGACTAAGGAGACGTCAGGAAAAAGCCACTGTGGGTATGGCAATGGGCTTACCAGGACAGCCGGCGTCAAGAGCGTTAACAGCCGTCCACTTGCCAGTTCCCTTCTGACCAGCCTTGTCGAGGATCTTGGTGACCATGGGCTCACCATCGTCATCCTTGAAGCGGAGGACGTTGGTGGTGATCTCGATGAGGAAAGAGTCCAAGACACCCTTGTTCCAAGTGTCGAAGATGTCAGCGATCTCATCCTCGGTGAGGTTGAGACCGCGCTTAAGGATATCGTAGGCCTCGGCAATGAGCTGCATGTCACCGTACTCGATACCTGCCGGGCAAAAACAAAGATCCGGATAAGCGACGGGGTGGGAGAAAAGGTTGGGAAATGTTTACCGTTGTGGACCATCTTCACGTAGTGACCCGCGCCGCTCTCACCCATCCAGTCGGCACAAGGCTCGCCGTTGACCTGAGCGGAGGTCTTCTGGAAGATCTCCTTGATCGCAGGCCATGCGGCAACAGATCCACCGGGCATGAGGGAGGGGCCGTAGCGAGCACCCTCCTCGCCACCAGAAACACCGGAGCCGACAAAGAGGAGGCCCTTGGCCTCGAGCTCCTTGACGCGGCGGATGGAATCCGGGTAATGGGAGTTACCGCCATCGATGACAATGTCACCCTTCTCGAGGTAGGGCTCGAGCTGGGAGATGAAAGAGTCGACGGCGGGACCAGCCTTGACGAGAAGGATGATCTTGCGGGGACGCTTGAGCTTTGAGCACAGCTCCTCGATGGAGTGGGCGCCCTGGATGTTCGTGCCTGGGAAAGCCAAGACGTGAGCGCGATGTCCGTAGAGTTTGGAAATGGAAATAGGCGCGTACCCTTTGCCTCATTGGCAAGGAAGTCGTCGACTTTGCTGGTTGTGCGGTTGTAAGCGACGACATTGAAGCCCTTGTCGTTCATGTTGAGGATGAGATTTTGACCCTGTCGCGATGCGATTAGATTACGCGATCTAGGAGAGGAGGACGCGTAGTCGACATACCATAACGGCCAGGCCAATGAGACCAATGTCGCCACTGGAGAGAGGGTTAGTAGAGTACGAGGAGGGTGATACTGCGCATACGTTGGGGCTGCCATTGTATGGAGGAGGGCTGTGAGGCGACGGAGAGCGATGGTGGAAAAGGGGAAGGAGGGAGATGAGGACGATGAGACGATTGGGCCTGGTTATATGACGATGGCCGGGCCGTTCCGGAGAGGAGGCTGGGACGGCCGTCCCGATGGCGGTGTGTCAGCCATCGAGCCGGCATCGACCAATGGGAGACCCAAGGGCACCCATGGCAGACCCATGGACGCCCAATCGCATGCACGATCAGTCCTTCTCCTCCGAGCACATGCCGAGGATGGCAATTGCCCCAGCACGCCCAGCCCCGCCTCTTCCGCGGCAGCGACGCCCACAACGCGGGTCTCTAATTGCATCGACGACGTGCTCGAGCATATTCGCCCGGATCATCGCGTACTTACGCCGCCGTACGGCTGCAATATTCCGCGCCGATGCTGGCATTCGGATGTCCGACCCAGGCCAACCCGATTAGGCGTCCCGTCTCTTTCTCACTCGCTAATACCTTTCCTCTCTTCGTCCGCCGCGTCCTCGACGCGTTGCTCGTTGTTCTCCATAACCCGACATCCAAGACGGCCTCCATCCTGGTCGCCTGCCGCTCTTTTCCCCCAGCCATCGCGTCCACCGATCTCGTCCGTCTCCCGTGGCGAACGCTTATTGCCGCGGCTCCTTCTGTCTCACCCTCTGCATCCATCGCGGGCGTCAACAACGACATCGACGTCACAGGGAAATCTTCCGTCCTCCGAGTACAATCGACAACGGCAACACAAACACAATCCTCCGTCATATCCTCCGTGTGCCTTGGCATCCCTCTCCTTGCGCCAGATGCAAGATATCCCCTCTAAGCACTCGGCCGCCCTAGCCATAGCATCACCTACCTCCCCTGTCAACTTTCCCGACCCGCAAGCAGTCGTTCGTGAGGGATGGGTCCTCAAGAAGAGGAGGAAGAAGCTCCAGGGTACGTTCCATACCCGCATATATGCTTGCATGCGTGCATATATCCACCTTACGACTAGGCTTCGCCCGCCGCTACTTCGTCCTACTCCAATCGGGTCTCTTGTCCTATGCATTTGAGCCGGGAAAGCCCTTTAGAGACGAGATTTTCATCCCCAGGGCCGCTATATCGACCGCTCGTGGCGCCAAGGACATTCACATAGATTCCAACAATGCAACCTTCCACATGAAGTGCCTCAACACCGAGGACTTTGACGGATGGATGACGGCATTCCGGTGTGTTCTTCTTGACAGAAGTATCGTGTGATCGGTATTCATGATCGCCCTAGTCAATTTCTTGCCCCTCCTGCAGATGGAAGATCCATAGGTCGAAAGTCATCGGTTGGCAGAGCAGGATCTAGGAATCAAGTGAACAAGGCCGCTGCTTTGGTCGATGAACTGGGCTCGGTGTGTTTTAATCGGTATCTAGCAAAGTGTAATTTGCCAAACAATATCAATTTCATCAGACTCTGGGCGAACTGGAAGCCGCGATCGAAGCATGGCATCAACTGGACGCTCAGAAGGCCGTTGCGAGTACGTCAAAGTCTAAATCAGAGAAAGAGAAGCACAAGGACGCAAAGTTTGGCCTGTTTCGAAAATGTAAGTGTGCTTATTGCCTTAAGCGTGTGGCTTCGTCGGTTTACTGTCTTGGCAGCTCATCACTCTGGCCATCACAGCCCCCCCGAGCATGCAGTACCCTTCGATGAGAAGGCTTCCGTCGCATCGACTGCGCCTTCGACTCCCTACGAGCGCGTCCGTACGGCTTTCGGTGTCTTGAAGTCTCAGCAGTCGCTCCTGTCTGTTCTCATCCCCAACTTACCACTAACCGACTCCCTTCCACCGACCGTCCATGGCTCGCCTCTCCCTACCACCGCCGAGGAGCAGTACTCGGACAGGAGTATCACACCCACAAATAGAATGGCTGGAACCATCGGGCGCAAGCAGCGGACATCTATCGCACCCTCTATGAGCGATGGCGGCAGTATTTGGTTTGATGCGGACGAAGGCTTTGAGGGAGCCCAAGAGTTCGAACTCGATGGTGTCACGCCATCGGATGGTCCGGAGCTCAGTGAGAGTAGAATAACTGCTCCTCAAAGCGTTAGCAGCGGCTATGAGGAGTTTGATAGTTCGGACACGGACGAGGATTCTGCTATGAAGGCAGACGTGGCAGTGGATACCAAGGGCGTGCAACATCGGACCCAACTCCCGAGTGGTCCTGTTGGTGACGAAGGCAGCCTCTTCGCAGTCCTCAGGAAAAACGTTGGCAAAGTCAGATACGGTCTCCACTTTCCTTTGACTCAGCTGACTTGTAACTTCAATTAGGACTTGGCCAGTGTTGCGTTACCCGTAACGTTCAACGAGCCTTTGACTCTGTTGCAACGACTGGCGGAGGAGGTGGAATACTTCAATCTCCTCACAGAAGCCGCTCGTAGCGAAGACCCCGTGCAGCGTCTGTGCTACATCGCGGCTTTCGCAGTCTCAGGCTACACGCACACAAAGCACCGCTCCAGCAGGAAAGGCTTGTACGTGCCTCCTCCTGTTCTTATAGGGCCGTCTTATCTCAAGTTTTGCCCAGCAACCCGATGCTCGGGGAAACGTTCGAAGACCCAAGACTGAAGTTCATATCTGAGAAAGTCAGCCACCATCCCGTCATCCTTGCGTATCATGCAGAGGGCGACGGATGGGAGATGTATGCGACGTCGTCGGGAAAGACGAAATTTTGGGGTACGTGGCATACCGAACGAACCCCGCAGAGGGCCGACAAATGACCGTTTTTCGTTTCTCCGTGTGCAGGCAAGAGCCTGGAGATCATTCCTATTGGCAGCAACCACGTCAAGATTGGGGAAGACCATTACGAATGGTGAGCTTCGCTCGCGATTCCACCCCGCCGAAATGGCTATCTTAAGATATTGCGTAGGAAGAAACCTTCGACGTTTATGAGGAATCTCATGGTGGGGACGAAGTACCTCGAGCACGCGGGCAAGATGACCATCGAAAATCTTACCACTCACATGCGTTGCGTCGTGGAGTTCAAGGAGAACGGCTACTGGACGATCGCGAACCTAGTCCACGGCACCGTGTACTCCCCCTCCGGCAACATCGAAGCGACGCTCGAGGGAAAGTGGGACGAAGCGGTCTCGCGGAAGCTCGGCGACTCGCACTACCACGTCCTGTGGAAGATGACGCCGTTCCCGAAGAATGCCCTGGAGTACTACGGGTTCACGTCGTGGGGCATCACGCTCAACGAGATTACGCGGGACCTCGTCGGGCGGCTGCCAGCGACGGACTCGCGCTTCCGGCCGGACGTGCGTGCGCTGGAGGAGGGCGACCTCGAGCGCGCGGAGCGTGAGAAGGAGCGCGTGGAGGAGCTCCAACGCGAGCGCAGGCGGAACGGCGAGGACCGCCAGCCGCGGTGGTTCAAGCAGGTCGGCCCGGAGGAGTGGGTCTATGCGGGGGGGTATTGGGAGCAGCGGGCGAAGGGCTGGAAGGACGTGGAACCACTGTGGTAACGTACAGATTCGCTTGCATAAACGAACTGGAACCATCTACATTATTATCTATCCTTTATATACGGCCGTACAGGACATAATACAATAATTTATGGCAATGGAGGGCCCCGCCGTCCATGAGTGCGCGCGCGTTTGGTCCCGACCGCTTATAAGGTGTGTAGTCTCCATCGCTTGTTCTCATTTTCTGACTGCCGGTCGAATTCAGTGGGATCAGGTGCTCTCAGCACCCGTCGTGGCTGCACAGTTTCCGCTTCTAGCTTTGTGTGACCCTCGTGCTACCTGTCGTTGACCCTGCGCCGCTGCCATCGACGACCCCGCTCGCGCTTCGCTCCATGGTCTGCTGAACGTTTTCTTGGCCCTTCTTCGTCTGCCAGCACGCACTGCCCTGCCGCGGAACGACGCGATAACACAGACGAGGCCATGTGTCCCGTCCTCGAGCCTCGCAAGCACGGCTTCTTTCTCACTTCCCTTGTCCTTCGTACTCATTTGTGCAGATTGCGAGAACGTGGTGCGACCGTCGTTTTTCCGCCACTCCGTATCTTTTCCGGGGCGCAGGCCGTTTGCAGCACTGTCAGGACCGACCACTAGAGGGAACGGGTCTGGGAAAATGGGTATAAAGCTGGTTGCGCTCGTCTGGACTTACAGAGGATAACCACTCTCTTCACACAATCCTAGTCTCAAGATGAAGCTCGGGGATATTTTCCTGACGCTTTCGGCCGCTGTGACACTTGTGGCCGCTCAATCTGGCGCGTACGGGCAGTGTGGCGGCACAGGATGGTGAACTGTCTCCTCGTCTGTCGGTCTTATCGTGTTGCTAACGCGCAGGTTGCTTGCAGGAACGGTGCTACGACATGCATCAGCGGATGGACGTGCACATATTCCAATCCCTGTATGTTGATGTCTCTCCCGACCCTGCTGCTTGCTAGTCTTACACCGTAGGGCAGATTACTCGCAGTGTCTGCCGGCGTCGTCGTCGTCGTCCAGCTCGTCAAAATCATTCAGCTCCACGACATCGTCAACGTCGTCGACTTCAAGCTCGTCGAGCTCCACCACAATATCGTCGACGTCCTCGGTCTCGTCAACGAGCTCCGCGGCGCCGACTAGCACAAAGCCTGGTAGGTCGATCGACGTCGGTATCCAGCCGACCCGCTAAACATCGAGTCAGCGAACATTTCTCCGCAGTGGACAGCTGCCTACGCGAAGGTGAATATCTTCGCTGCATTCGTGTGCTCCTCGTCATAACAGTGAGCGCATACAGGCCACCGCAGCCGTCGCAAAGTTGTCCTTGACCGACAAGGTTAACCTAGCCACCGGCATGTACTTCTTAGCCCACTCAGGCGAATAGCTATTAACAAGTGCGTAGGTATTGGATGGCAAAAAGGTCCTTACACCCTTCAAGAGTGCCTGTAGCGATATTAGACGACTCAAAATCATGTTCTTTCTAGGCAACTGTGTTGGCAACACCCCGCCTATATCCTCGATCAACTTCCCCGGTTTATGCCTTGAAGGTACGCGCTCTTGCGCGATTTCTATTTCAGACCTGTGTTGATATTTGATACCAGACAGCCCGCTGGGCGTGAGATACGCGGATTTCGTGTCCGCATTCCCTGCGTAAGCTCATCTTCTCGCGCGCTGCTTGCGTTTCTCTTATCTGTGTTTCTTCAAGTGCCATAAATGTTGCTGCTACGTGAGCTCTCATTGTCACGGTTGCTGTCTCTGCGACCTGAATGTCTTTACAGCTTCAACCGTTCCCTCATGTATCAACGAGGAGTAGCATTGGGTTCCGAGTTCCGAGGCAAGGGAGTTAACGTCGCACTTGGACCAATGATGTAAAATTCCCACCGCCGTGTCAAGAGACCTTCTGCTTACTTCTTTTGTCGATAGGAACTTGGCCCGAGCACCAGCAGCAGGGCGTAATTGGGAAGGGTGAGTATCTCGATTAAACATGTATAATTTCCGTCTGACCTTGATCTAAACAGATTTGGCGGCGACCCATACCTCTCTGGAGAAGGTGCCTACGAAACAATCACCGGCATCCAGTCTACGGGAGTGCAAGCGTGTGCAAAGCACTACATTAATAAGTCAGTAAAATGGGTAAATAGAGAGCACACTGGTCTCTGACGCATTTGATTAGTGAACAAGAGCACTTCAGGACCACCAGTTCGTCCAACGTTGACGATAGGTGTGCATCTTTAAACTTTGCTGTCTTCATGACTCATTTGTCGAACTCATTCTTGCAGAACGGTATGTGGCATTGCTTTAGCCACCATATGCCAAACTCTGAGATGCGATTGCAGGAACATGAGCTTTATTCCGCTCCGGTAAGTTCCTAGTTTTCACTTCAATTGTGTCAAATGCCATGTTTCACACAAATCTGTCTACTAGTTCCTGCGTGCCGTTCAAGCGAACGTGGCTTCGGTAATGTGCAGCTATAGTGCGTGACATTCCTCTGGGTTTCACTGCCTTTATCTTACCCTTTTGCAATAGACGAAAGTATGTCACCTCAGCTTCTTAAGTTTTGCTTTAACTTACTCATCTTGATATCAACAGTCAACAATACATACGCTTGTGAGAACGACAAGACATTAAATGGTATCTTGAAGACGGAAATCGGTTTCCAAGGATGTGAGTCTCCCGATAAAAGACGATCGCAATTGACTCAACCCTGTTGGTGTCCCAGATATCATGTCAGGTTGGTGTGCCCATCGTATACAGCATGCCCACGTGCTCACGTCTTCGATAGACTGGAGCGCAACACACTCAACAACGTCTGTGAATTCAGGTCTAGATGTTAGTCTCACCTTCTCCGGCCCATATCTGCGATCTCATACCCTCTATAGATGACTATGCCTGGAGATATCACTCTAGGTTCGGGGACCACGTATGTAGCTCACGTCGCTCTAGGGTAAGCGAGACACCCTTACCCCCGATATTCATAGCTATTTTGGACCCACACTCGTCGCTGCGGTCAATAATGGATCAGTACCCGAATCGCGCGTTGATGTGAGCTTCTCCCCTGGTTTAAAAGTTGACAGTCTCGTTTAATATTCTGTCAGGATATGGCTACCCGCATTTTAGCAGCTTGGCGAGCGGTCTTCTTCATCCGTTTGGGGGATCAGCAGCTCAATCGTCTGTAGGTACCTCCTTGGGCAAGACTCCGGATATCCTGCTGTCAACTTTGATGCTTGGAATCTGAACACACCGGTGAACGCCCATGTCAACGTCCAAGGCAACCATGCAAGGTACGATTCAACATGGTACTGCTCAAGGCTTGACATCTGAATTCTCGTGTTCAAGCCTCATTCGTACGATTGGTGCCTCGTCGACGGTCTTGCTGAAGAACACGAACGGCGCGTTACCTTTGAACGCCCCGAAGTCCATCGGTATCATCGGTAACGGTGCTGGATCTAACCCATCGGGTCCCAACTCGTGAGTTAGAAGCTGTATGTCCCACCTCCAGATTCTCACTGACCCGGATAACAGTTTCACTGATCGCGGTGGTGACGCTGGCGTGTTGGCCATGGGCTGGGGGAGCGGGTAAGTCACATAGTACTCGGGTTCTTATGCAATATGTACGCTTACCAACTTCAATGAACAGAACCGATAACTTCCCATATCTGATCGCTGTAAGCTTACACGCTGATAATTTCTCTCTAAAAATTCTCCATTGAAGCCATCGTCCCATAGCCCCTTGACGCCATCACCAATCGCTCAAAAGTCGACGGCACAACAGTCACCTCCTCCCTCGTTGATGCAAATTTGGCGACTGCAGCTGTCGTCGCTTCTGGAAAGACTGTCGCCTTGGTCTTCATCACTGCAGACAGCGGAGAAGGGTACATCACAGTCGAAGGGAACGCTGGCGACAGAAACGACCTCAATGCCTGGCACTCCGGGGTAGGCATTTGCAGGGTACATATCTGCCATGGAGCTCAAGCTCTACGGATTTTTAGGATGCTCTAGTCGAAGCCGTGGCCGCCGTTAACAAGAATACTGTCGTGGTGGTCAACAGTGTGGGGCCTATCATTCTCGAGGCTTGGATAAACAACCCAAATGGTACGAGATTCTTACGTTAACCCGAGCTCGTGCTGAAGATACTCCCTGATAGTCACTGCGGTGGTGAGTACGCCTCTGCTTTTTGCCTGACTGGCTATCGATTCTTCATAGGTTTGGAGTGGCATACCTGGCCAAGAGGCAGGTGGGGACGCTTGGGAATTATAAGAGTCTTCGATGATAATCATATCTCATCGTTAGGGAATGGCCTTGTAGATGTCCTATATGGAGCGTATAATCCAAGGTGCCCTTCAGTCCCTTTACCGCCATCTTCTGAATTTATGCTGATGCGTGACTGGCTATGCAGCGGCCGTTTGCCATTCACGATCGGGAAGAGCATCAACGACTACTCTGCCCAAGTCATCTACACTTCAAGCGCAGCAACTCTACAAATACCATACACAGAAGGTCTGTTTATCGACTACAGGCATTTCGATGCGGTGAGCGCTATCAATTGCTTGTCGTAGCTACGCAACTCTGACCCCGGCGCAGGCTGGCATACAGCCAAGATTCGAATACGGCTTCGGCCTTTCGTATACGACATTCCAGTACTCTGCCCTCACAATAACCGGATCTATTGGAGCGGGATCGCCACCCACGGGACCAGGATCTTCACTCGATCCATGGTAGGTTTCGTTCAAGATAATCAGAAGCTCGCACTTACGCATGTGCGCAGGCTGCATGACCCAGTCTTCACCGTCAGCTTCACCATCAAAAATAACGGGACTGTCTCTGGACATGAGGTAGATTCATTGTGGCCAGTCGCGAGACGTATGTCCTCACACAACTCGCCAGACCCCGCAACTGTACATTTCGCCACCGGCATCAGCGAATTCAGCGCCTTACAATCTGAAGGGTTTCGACAACATCTTCGTTCCTGCTGGTCAATTGCAAACCGTCTCCTTCAACTTGTCTCGCTACGACTTATCCATCTGGAACGTCGTGACCCAGCGTTGGGAGATTCCTGCAGGGACGACAGGGATTTCTGTTGGAGCCAGTAGCCGTGACCTCCGGTTGACGGGATCGATAACTAACTGAAAAACTCAAGATGCATTTGTTGTCTGTAACTATATGTACCTACGCTGGGGCTGCTGTACGAATAACACCCGACGATGTTCGCCTGGAAATCCAAAGTCGCGACCAGTCGCGTCGATCACGCGACCTGAGTTTCGGCCGAGGATAGCCGAACATCCAATGAGGTCTTCCGGAAATGGGAGTTGGATCACGCGCCAATTCGACAGCCGATGCGTACAGAGACTTCGAAAATATTGTGGGCCTCTCACTTGTCCGCCATGTCGCTCTCTGCAACGTCGAGGAGGTGGTGTGTCCACGCGCCTCGAACACTCCGTCGAAGTCTGGCAACCCATGCGACTCTGCGTGACAAGGACTGTTCGTCTATTACCCCGCCGTATCCGCTCTTACTCGAGAACTTGGCCGTTGTCCGGAAACATCTCCACAATCGACCACTGACCCTGGCAGAGAAGATCCTTTACAGTCACCTCTTTGATCCTGAGCATGGTAGTGGTGACATTGTCCGAGGGGAGACCTATCTTCAGCTTCGTCCAGAAAGGGTGGCAATGCAGGATGCTTCCGCTCAGTGAGTCGGGTAGCCTCACTCTGCTGCTTGGTTGTTAACCGGTCTTCTTCCACGTGTAGAATGGCACTGTGAGCGTTCTATCCTCGATTGGCATCACAACATTGATGATGCATCCGACAGCTTGCAGTTCATGAGCGCAGGCTTGGGACGGACGGCTGTACCGTCAAGCATACACTGCGATCATCTCATACAGGCTGTAACTGGCGCAGAGGCCGATCTGCAGGTATAAGCACGTCTTATGTGTTCATGGAAATTTAGTGATACCACATTGTGCAGAGAGCTGTGGTTTCAAATCAAGAGGTGTTTGACTTCCTGGAGAGTGCCGGAAAGAAGTACGGGATTGAGTTCTGGAAACCAGGCTCTGGAATCATTCACCAGATTGTTCTTGAGAACTATGCTGCACCTGGCATGCTTATGTATGTCTCGACTCTCGTATATATGGCTACCTACATTCATTGATAGCTCTTGTTTCCAGGCTTGGGACAGGTAGGTATGCGATGTGTCTGTAACGATTGAACACTCATATGCTTGCCTTAGATTCCCATACACCGAATGCCGGGGGTCTCGGTATGCTCGCTATCGGTGTGGGCGGTGCTGATGCGGTCGATGCCATGACCGGGACACCTTGGGAACTGAAGGCTCCGCATATTGTCGGTATGGGACGACTTGTCCTTCGACTCCTCACTGTTCTAACCCACTGTAGGCATCCATCTGACCGGTCAGCTCAATGCGTGGGCCACACCCAAGGACTTGATCTTACACCTCGCCGGCAGGCTGACTGTCAAGGTCTGCTGAATTTATTCACCTTGACGAGTCAAGTTCACACCATGGGTCATCGTCAGGGTGGAACGGGTCGCATTTTGGAATATTTCGGTCCCGGAGTTTTCAGCCAATCGTGCACAGGTCTTGCTACCGTTGCAAACATGGGTGCCGAAGTGGGTGCGACCACCTCGACGTTCCCATACACTCCTAGCATGCGGGCATACCTCCATGCCACTGGCCGTGGTCCAGTAGCTCACGCTGCTGACAGTGCTGCTTCGCATGGCTTCCTGAGCGCAGACGCGGAAGCGGAGTATGATGAACTCATCGAAATAGTAGGCGCTACCACCTCATCTCAAGCATGTCTGAGATGACTACCACATCACAGAACCTTTCTGATATCGAGCCCACAATCAATGGGCCTTTCACGCCAGATCTAGCCACTCCTCTCTCTAAATTCGGCTCCTTTGTGCAAGAGCAAGGGTGGAAGGACGAAATTTCAGCGGGTTTGATCGGTTCTTGCACGAACAGCTCGTATGAAGATATGGTAAGTGGCATGACGTTTTGACCATAACAGATGTCTCACAAATTCCATTCTTCAGACCCGCGTCGCAGACCTCGCAAGCCAAGCCAAAGCAGCCGGACTGACCTCGAAGGTAAAATTGACAATTCGTCTATCGATTTCTCAGTGCCAATTTCTTACTAGATTCCCTTCCTTTGCACTCCGGGGTCCGAGCAAATCAGGGCGACCATGCAACGTGACAAGGTGACCGAAATCCTAGAGGGCGTTGGTGCCGTCGTGCTCGCCAACGCTTGCGGGCCTTGCATTGGTCAGGTCTGTTGTATATCTGATTTTACGACGTGGTCACCCTCTCAAGCTACATAACAGTGGAAACGAGACGATCACAAGGATGAAGAAAATGGTTGGTGCATTTTGTTTCGTGAAATTGATACCATACTGACTTGTGTCTAGCTATCCTGACATCGTTCAATCGGCAAGGCCGTGCACCATCATCCATGACAACCCGCTGACACGTCGCGTATGTAGTAACTTCAAGTCGCGGAATGACGGAAACCGCTTGACGATGAACTTCCTTGCATCGCCTACAATCGTGACTGCTATGGCCTTCTTCGGGAAGCTCTCGTTCAATCCAATGACGGATTCTATACCCCTTCCGTCAGGAAAGCTGTTCAAGTTTTCCCCTCCATCCGGGCAAGATCTCCCGTCTTCCGGTTTCGATGCTGGCAACGCATCTTACTATCCCTCGCCGGTGCCAGAACCCCAGCCCGACACTGAAGTGGTGATTAGAAAGGACTCTCAACGACTCGAGATTCTCGAGCCCTTCTCTAGTCCCTTCAGTGGAGAAAATGCTCGTAGTCTTGAACTCCCTGCCTTGACAGTACTGATGAGAGTCCGGGGGAAATGCACTACCGACCACATCTCCGCAGCCGTAAGTTCTAAAGCAATGTAGTATATTCACTCACGATGACGTTCTCTTTTCAGGGCCCTTGGCTCAAGTACAAAGGGCACCTTACCAATATCTCAGAAAACCTTCGTACGTCAGAGACTTCCATACCATTTTTAAGCTACTTACCCAAGGTTGTCGCAGTAATCACGGCTGTCAATGACGAAGGCGGCGAGGTGAACGTGGCTTTCGACCATGATCACGATGCGTCACAGAGCGATACGGATACTATCCCCGGAGTAGCGAAACGCTTCAAGTCTCGAAATCAACCTTGGGCATTAGTTGTCGACGAAAACTACGGCGAAGGCAGCGCCCGCGAACACGCTGCACTGCAGCCCCGATTTTATGGTCGGAATATTTTCTTCAACCCTTATGCCGACGTTGACGGTTTCCTCTAGGTTGCGCTATGATCCTAGCAAGATCATTCGCCCGCATACACGAAACTAACCTCAAGGTGAGTTGAGATTGCCAACCTAACACCGGCAGTGTCCGCTGAACACGGTTCCCCGCAGAAACAAGGCGTCTTGCCACTTTGGTTCGCCGACAAAAGCGACTACGGTCGGATAGGCTCTGGTGATGTCGTCGAGACTATTGGTCTTGCAGAACTTTTCAGCGACAAGACCGAAGCGACTGTCAGAGTCAAGGTGACCAAACGGAATGGCGAGACCTTCGAGATACCCACCAAGCACACGATGTCCAGTGATCAGCTGAAATGGCTGCGAGCAGGCTCTGCATTGAACCACATTCGATCAACGATCAACTGAGACTAGAGATGTCGATTAGTGAGCATTGCTATATGCGTGTAGGATATAGGATGGACATAGATATACAATAGATATCTAAATCGGCGTGGCAGATGCAGCGGAGACTAATGATTGACCTAGAGCTTTCAAATCAGCGCTGTTCGAATTTGCGCTTCCGTTATTTTTGAGCCAAGAAAGAGCGTCTCGTGCAACAGCAACGGCGGAGGTAGGCATGCCAGCTAATTGTGCGACTTTGAGTCCGTGGCTGTCTCGATTGACGCCCGGTCTCAGGCGATGGGAGTACGCGAAATGGCCGTCCTGAAGACACGTGGACTCTCAGCCAGTATACGGAATATATGGAAGTGCTCAATTTACCTCGGTTTCATCGACGTCTGTGCAGAAGAATCCAATGTTTTGGAAGGCGCCTTCGCCCTTATGGTCGGGCGAGTTTCCGAGCATGTCCGTGAGCTCGTGAAAATGGGTGGCGAACAAGACGCGGGACTGATTCATCGCGTACAAGTGGTGGACCGTGGCGAATGCTATGGCAAGGCCATCCTTCACGGTCGTTCCTCGACCGACCTCGTCCATGATAACCTGAGCGGAGGCTGTCATACATCAGGACGTTCTCAGGCAGCATTCAGTCTCACCAGGCTATTCGGCGTTGCCCTCTGGAGGATCTCGGCGGTCTCCAGCATTTCTACCATGAACGTGCTTCTGTCGCGGAAGAGATCGTCCTTGGCGCCGACCCTCGAGAAGAGACGATCCACAAGCCCCACAGTAGCGTGGTCTGCAGGAACGAAGGACCCCGTTTGTGCGAGTAACGCTATGAGAGCTGTCTGCCGTAGTAAGGTCGACTTTCCGGCCATATTGGGACCCGTGATAATGTGCAGTCGTGAATCAGGCGAAAAGGTGACAGTGTTCGGAGTGAATACCCTCCCGGAAGACAACAGGCCGAGCTCGACTGTCGGATGACGGCCGTTCACGACGTGTAGGGATTGGCTATCGGACCATGATGAGAAAAGGGTGTGGGATCCTTGTCAATGACTTACTCTTCCTTCACTGTGGGCCTGGTGAAGCGCATCTCCGCCGCGAGATTTGCAAACCCCAAAGTCACGTCGAGCTCATCTACAATCCGAGCATTCCGTCGCAGAAGATCTTCATGTGCGTTGACCTTATGCAATCAACTGAGATTGTGAGGTACCCAGCGGAAGCGTGTACGCTTACTTCACCGCGCAACATCTCGAAGGCCTTCTTCTCTGCCGCGCCGATGTCGTTGTTTGTCTCCATGATCCGTCTTCCCAGAGATGCCCAGCCCTTATTGAATTGGAACGTCAACCACATGACAAGACAAATAAGACGGACGTCGCTTACTCGGTGGAAGAAACCACTTGTCGAATTACTTTCAGACACGACTGTGAATTCCGGCGAGGCTTTCACCTTTCCAGCGTCCCTTCTAGCCCTGGCGACATGAACATGGAACCCCTGCATGGGAGACGACCGAAGAGACAAGGAAGGGGCGTCTGAAGAATCATTGGTATAGGCCAGCCTTGTTTCATCGTTAGATACTACTTACCGTAGTCACGTTGCAGTCGCCTCTCTAGTTGTTCCCTTTGCCTGAGGAACCCATCTAATTCAGAGTGCAGCGCAACGAGCTCCGCCGAGAAACTGAACGCGGTCAATAGACGAAGCTTCGGGAGATTTGAATGAAGCATTACTTCGGGTTGATTGTCCAGTTATACTCTGTCTGCGGTTTTGATTCACTTGAGGGAGCTATATCCGGAACGAGAGACGCCGTCTCTTCCTCAGATCCCGTCGACATGGGGTCCCCATCTTCGTCGACTTTGATGCCCTCGAGAGCTAGTGTTATCCTCTTGGACAGTCCCGCTAAATCATCCATCCGCGACGTCAGCGCATCCAGACTCGCCCAGTCCTCTGGGACGATTGTTCCCTTCTCCCTCTCTTCCATAGTCCGCTCCAGTTCGATTCGGTTCTTGATAGACGACCAGATAGATATGGTACTGCTGATGGCGGAGAGGTCGCTCGCATCCCCGCGCCCAACGAGGAACTTTTGTACTATACGAGTGGCGTCATCTATTCGCTGAAGGTGTTCCACAAGATCGTCTCGAAGGTGAGGCCTGGCGTAGAAGAATGCGACCAAAGACTGCCGTGCGTTGACCTCGCTCAGAGATGTGCTGGGAGAACCTAGTTAGCCCATTCGTAAGAGCAGAGTTGTAAACAGGGTGCAGTGGAGGACTTACATAACCAGCGAGCGAGCAGACGCGTTCCGCTATTCGTGACAGTCCGCTTTACAACGCTGAGCAAGCTACCGGTGACACCGCCTTCACGCATGCCCTCCTTGATTTCAAGAGCCCTGATGGTGTGCGAATCAATTTGCATCCTCTTCTCGGCGCCTTCTCTACTGGGGAGTGAGAGACGTGGCATGTGCTCCAGCAGATTAGCATGGAGGTAAGTTGTCAACAAGTCGATAGCTGCTGTCTCATGGTCTGAAAATACTAGTCTTTTGATAGGTACGTCTTCTCCGACGGACGTCACATTGTCGGAGCTGGACGCTCTTGCGACAGAATCGGTCAGTTGAATGGTATGCGATGTGGTCGATGGGGAGATGTAGGAGGAAACGGTGTCCTCTTCGAGGATGGCCATTCGAATGGGGTGGTTTGGTCTGTCTGCGAGTTCTTTGGAGAGTACAATCTCGCGAGGACCGATCCTCACGATGTCGTCGCGAAGGTTCTCATAACTTGAGTCCTTGGTGAAGAATTCGCCCGTTGACACGTCGATCCAAGCAAGACCCACAGGAGTAGCAGATGAGGCTTCCAAGTCCTCTGGGACATTGGTGGAGCCCACAGAGAGGAGGTAGTTGTTCTCATACTGATTCAAGAAAGGTTCGTCGATCAAAGTGCCAGGTGTGATGACGCGAACGACGCGACGGTCAAATGTTGGTTTGACTCCTGGTGCCGAAGATTGGGGAAATTCCTCGCATAATGCGACGAAACGGGCGTTTTGTTGTACCAAGGTCTTCAAAGACTTCTGAAGATGCATGTATGGAAAACCACACATGAGGATCCGATGACCATCCCACGTTCGGGAGGTCAGCTTGATGTTCAGCAGGCGAGCGACCTCTCCAGCTTGGTCAAAGTACGACTGAAGATCGTGAGCATATATGTTGGTCCAAGGGAAGTGGGAGACGTACCTCGTAGAACTGTCCGACACGAGTGAGCAAGATGCAATGAGGAAATTTGGTAAGGTTCTCCAAAATTTCAGTGGCAAGTTGATTTCGAGGCTGGCGAGGGGTGGCATGTTCTACTGACGGTGGTCATTACTCACTTCCCACCGTTAACATCATGAAATACCTAAAGCATCTACTTTGGCCTTGCGTCGTCGCTTGGGTTTTCCCGGCGCGATTGACGCGTCTTCGTCTATGAATGTCTCCTTTAGGGTATCGTCCACTTCTTCAGAGGCGATGGGACTGCGATAATTGACGGCCGCGCCCTTGGCGACGCGCCGTTTACGCGTCTTTACTTGGGGTGAAAAGTCGTCTGATTCACCAAGGGGAAGACCGAGGGCAACCGAGGTCTCGAGTTCAGTTGGTAAAGGCTGTGTCTCATCTTCCAAAGTTGTGAATGTCGTTCACACACAGGCATCGGGAAAAGGGGGGTTACAGAGTCAATTGCTTAGCAAGTAACACAGTTGCATTATGGGGCGCACATCTATCAAGGTAACCATGTCTCGTACCCTTCGTGTCCTCTCCCGCGGACCAAGGAGCTAGAGGTGTTAGTCGAGTACCATCCGGTAGTACTCGTACAGTCGGAAGCTCTGTGTACTTCTTTTTGGTGACTGTAGGCTTGGAGGAGGCATCGAGGCCTGAGTCTCCAGCCGAAGCCGAGGCGCTAAAAAGGCGCGTCGACTGAGCAAGACGGTCTACACGGCAGCTGGAGAGTAATTTCACAGCATCTCGAGAGGACCGCAGCATGCGGATACGAAGATGGCGAGGGGAGAGTCGAGTATGGAGAACGCGAAGGAGGCGCGCCACCCATAAGCCCACGGCGAATTCGAGCGGAGTGCGAATCGCTTCTCAACTTTCTCGCCCGCCCTCTCGCACGCACAGTTCGCCCCCAGCTATCCTCCAAGGCCCATCCAACATGTCGTTCGCAGGAAGACGCAGGGGAAACAAAGTCAAGAAGGGTGTCCAGTTCACCCTCATGGTAGTCGGTCAGCGCGCCCTTTTGTCTCAATTCGCGTGTGGCCGCGTACTGACTGGCTACGTTGTCGTCGCGCTTTCGGCTGCATTCTGTAGGCGCCTCGGGCACTGGACGCACTACCTTCGTGAACACCCTCTGCGAGTCGGACGTCCTCTCTCACAAGAACTCGGACAACCCTGAGTTGGCCCACGCTGAGGAGGGCATCAAGATTAAGCCTGTGAATGTTGGTGCGTAGCGGATGCTTCCATTATGGTACGATGCAACAAGCTGAACTCTCTTTGCGGTAGAACTTGAGGAGGACGGTGTTCGCATTGCTCTTACCATTGTGGATACCCCCGGCTTCGGTGACAACATCGACAACGAGTTTGCGTACGTCCTATGTGCTCCCTCATATAGACGTTTACCTCATCACAACGCGCAGCTTCCAAGAGATTGTTGGCTACCTCGAGCGTCAATACGACGACATCTTGGCTGAGGAGTCGCGTATCAAGCGTAATCCTCGCTTCAGGGATAACCGTGTCCATGCCCTTCTCTACTTCATCCCTCCCACCGGTCATGCGTACGCGATTCTCGTCTTGCACAGCGGACTTTCCTGACGTGGTCTTTGGTCAGCTTGAGGGAAATGGACATCGAACTGATGCGCCGTCTTTCTCCTCGTGTCAACGTGATTCCCGTCGTTGGCAAGGCAGATTCGTTCACTCCAAGCGAATTGAAGGCGTTCAAGAAGAGAGTTAGTGCATCAGCCTTGAGCTTCCTGACTCGTCGTGCTAACGGGCCACCGTAGATTATGGAGGACATCGAGCACTATGATATCCCCGTTTACAACTTCCCTTACGATGTCGAGGAGGATGATGAGGAGACTATCCTGGACAATAGCGAGCTCCGTGTTCGTGCTCCTTTTACCAACCGTAGATCGTTAACTAACATATGCCCATCTAGGCTCTTCTTCCTTTCGCCATTGTTGGATCCGAGCAAGAGATTGAGATTGACGGGCAGCCCGTCCGTGCCAGAATATACCCTTGGGGTGTTGCCGAGGTCGACAACCCGAAGCACTCTGACTTCAGCAGACTGCGGAGCGCCCTTTTGAAGTAGGTCGTCATGACATCCTCGAGAAGCACCACGCTTAATGAATATCACAGCTCTCATCTCGCGGACCTGAAGTCCTTGACTCACGATGTTCTTTATGAGACTTACCGTACCGAGAAGCTTTCTCGCACGGTGCATGCCGATACCCAGTAGGCTTCCTTCTTGAATTCTGGGCTTCGTGGCAGCTGACAGGCTCTATCACAGCGATTCCTCCATTCTTCCGGAGGAGCTTGCCACGCAGAGCGTGCGCCTCAAGGAAGAGCAACTGCGCAGGGAGGAGGAAAAGGTTAAGCTTTGTCATGAAGTCTTCCGAACTTATACTGACGGCGATCTGATGCATTAGCTCCGGGAGATCGAACTCAAGGTGCAGCGCGAGATCAACGAGAAGAGGCAAGAATTGCTTGCCAAAGAGGAGTCTCTCAGGTACGACACGAGAGTATATAGCCAATCGTCGTCGTACTCACAGATTGTCCCAGAAACCTCGAGAGCCGTCTTGCTGCGCAAGGCTCCCAGAACGATCGGGAGTAGGCCAAAACGCGCCCTGCGGCGGAAAAGCGTCTCGTGGACGTGTGCCCAAGTTTATACCCTCGCACGTCATGGCCTGCTGGTCCCTTTGTTTGCTGTTCCGTCTTCATCGTGGGTGCTGAGCCGTATAATCTACTTTTTGACGCCTTGCGACTCCCATTGACATTCATTGCGGTTCACTGTTCTTCATACGTATAGCTACTTCGAAACCGGATAGTCTTGCCATCCTGGTCGTTATTACTGCTCTTGCCACTCATTGACTCTGGTAATATAAACCCTCCTTGGATTGCATGCGCTTGAACGACTGCGGCGGCGGCGGAGTGCGCGGGCTGAGAGGCGTAGCGCGGCTGGCCGGCGGCGAGAATTCGAAGATGGTGATGGTGATGGCCGCCGCGAAATAGGCAGGCGGGCTGCTCCGCCGTTGTTGAAACGAAAGCAGGGTGCGCCAAGACGTCTGGGTGAAACGAGTGACGGCAAGGAGGTGAGGGAAAGCTATGTTGCACAGAGAACTTGTTGCAGTGGCCAGTGCTGGTGCGCGTTGAAGGGTTGGGAGGGATTGAGACTCCGCCGATAGCTAGAAGCCGCTCTCACCCTGCGCATTGTTGTGCTCGGCTCTCGCTGTTCGTGTCCTCTCCTCTTGTACATTTCCCTCTCCCGCCGCCCCCGACACCGCGACGTCGCCGCCCTCAACAGCGGCCACCGACAGCGCCAACGGCCGGCAGCACGATCTGGACTTCCAAAAGAGGCAGGAGCGTTCGCGCAGGATGTCCGTTTCTGTCTTTTCCCTTCATCGCGACTGTTCTCAGCGCGTTCCGTTCTGACTGCCCTTGTTCCCCTTTCTCCAGCTATTTTGTTCGCTTTGAATCGCGCTCGGTCTTCGGCCTCTTGTGCACCGAATCACGCTCGCGTTTCCTACCCGACGCGAACTGTCCGCGATTCCGTTCGACCAGGCCGCCTTACCCCACCCCCGACGACCTTTGCGCTTCTCCCCACCCACGGCCATGCAGCTGGGCGAACCTCGGCCCCCCTCCGTCATTGGACATCCCCCAGAGTGGCAGTCGCGTTCGCAGTTTGACGCTGGGCCATCGACATCATCTCCCCCATCGTCGTTTGTCCCACCATCAACTCTGGCGCAGCGACGCCGTTCCTCTACCATAAACCCGCCTCCGCAGCATCCTCCCCCAAGCCAGCCGATACCTAACCTCCCCACACTCGACTCTTCAGCTTTCGCCGTAGATCGATACTCCTTCTTGGAGGAGGACTTGCCAACTGCGCCAACTGCGCACGGAAGACTCGGTCAGTTTGCTCGCCCAGCCGCGTCGCCAGGCCTTGCAGCAGTCGCCGCCTTCTCGCAGATGCAGGCGCGTCAGGCCTACTCATCCCAACCGCATGCGACATCCTCCATTGCGTCCAATCTGATGGGACCCCCGCCCCAACCCGCCTCGCGCTCGCCTCCGACTCAGCACCAGATCGTCCCAGACCGCTTGCTCCTATCTCCATCTGGTGAAACCCCTACGACTGCATCGGAACCTCCGCGTCCGTCTTCGCGGCGGGCGCTAACGAAGGCCTTGGAGCTAGCTCGCGAAGCCGTGAAACTCGATTCAACTAATGACGACCCGGAGGGCGCGGTGATAGCATATGGAAAGAGCGTCGCGCTCTTGAGCCGAGTGATGGAACGTGTCATGCGAGGAGAGGACACTACGGAGCCGCAGCGGAGACGAGGTGGACGGCGTAGAAGTGTCGTCGCTCAAGAGGAAGAGGTTAGAAGGTTGAAAGCCATCGTGAGCACTGCTTCTTACTTCTTGACCTCTGGTGTTCCCATTGACGCGTCTCTCTTCATGTGCACTATGCAGCACGATACTTACGCAGATCGCATGAACATTCTCAGTCTAATCTACAGCATCCCACCCCCACAACATTCCCCAGTCTCCGCATATCCGCCCTCAATATCTGCGTCTACTGATTCCACTCAACCACCGTCTCCCACCTCTGGTTCTCCATCCTCCGTCTCTTCTGACCAATTCTCATCGACACCATCAGGAGCTGATGATGACCTCGACATTCGTAGGCTCTCGCAAGAAACTGCCAGGTACCACGGCGAGATCAACACGAACGGCCATTCAACCGAAGGTACAGTAATAGGCCATTATTCAATCTTCTGCATCATTTTTTGATCGACAATCTTATCTCATACAGCACCATCCTCATACCACCCGTACGCTGCCGCGGCCCGTATATCTGTAGCAGTTGACCACACATCTGATCCTCCGTTTCAAACATCTATCTCCACTCCGACGACATCTATTAACCGAGCCTCTGTGCTGCCACCCGCGCGACCTCTTCCATCAGGGCCCCCACCGTCACGTCCCCGCGCTGCCTCCGCGCTTCCTCCCCCCGTACCCCCACCACAGAATGCTCTCCCTCCTGCACCAGATGGTGCCACGAACAAGCACCTAAATGTTGGTAATCGACCGCGAGTCAATTCGACAGGTGGTCACGTGCGCAGCGGTTCTAACAGTCGCTTGGAATCCCTGCGGGAGGAAGGCGAGAAGCATGAGGTGCATCCCTTACAGTCGCAGCAACGGCCTCACTTCGATGTCGAAGAAGACCTTCGAGCGCGCCCACGGAGTATAGTCCACGTTCAACCCCGAGACACGCACCGAGACTCTCACCCCCTTCCGCCCCTACCTCCACTTTCCGACACGTCAGGAGATGACTTGGTTACGCCTCGGACAACAGCTAACGACCACGAACCCCTGTCGCCCCCTGCATCCGCAAAGTTCATGCCTCCTCGACCACGCGGAACTTCTACCGCATCCGTGCGTTCAGAGATGGCACCTCCCCCGTCGTCGTCGGCCTTGATCAATTCATCTACGATGATGGGGACCATCTCGCAGCGACGGTCCAAGGTGTCCGCGCCTCCATCAACAGGGTCACCTCAGATGTCAGAATCTTTGCCACCTTCGGCAATGAAACTGGTGGGTAGTGGACTCCCTGTGACATCAACCCAACCCCTCCAGTACACTCGTAGCCGCGCTTCTTCCCAACCTGGCCATCGTCCAAATCTGACGGGCTTACCACCATCGTCGTTTGACCAGTCATATCCCAGTCGTCCGCCTTCAACCGTGCAATCTGCTGTGCCTAGCTCGCGGAAGACCTCGATCTCTTCAAGAAACGGCTCGTCTCTACCGCAGATCACCGTGGTCACGGGCTACCTCTCGCCTTCTCTGAGCAGCAGCACACCAGTCTCTCAGCTGGTGCCCCCGCCGCCAATTCCCCATAGCAACCTACCGACGACGCCGATCTCACCTTTGCCCCCGACCGCGCCAGCGGATGTCATGCGCAAGCCATACCACATGATGAATCTCCTCCGACATACGATGATGTCGAAGTCGGGCGGGTACATCACGCGGCGGCTGCATGTTCCACAGGAGGTGTGGTCTCAGGGCGGGGCGAAGCTGTCGAACTTGCCGGAGAAGGTGCGTGTCGTCGAAGTGCTGTGCTCCGCCCTCGAAGAGGTGCAGGTTACGAGCGTAGACATCTTCGGGGCGGGAAATGTGAGCAGCGGGATGGCGATGGGGATCGGCAGTATCGGCAAGAAGGAGGGCGAGGCGTGGTGTCTCAAGCTCGAGGAGTTCTCGGGCGTGTGTGACGGCGTCGTCGCGAACTTCGGGAAGAAGCTGGGCGTCGGCGAGGGCTTTGTGACGAAAAAGACGACCGGGGTACGTCTCCGCTTTTATCTTCCCTCGCGCGTGCGCGTGGCGCTGAACGTGGGCGTCTTGCGCCGTCTTAGGTCACGTCGTGGGGCGGCAAGCTGACGCGACAGTTTGACAAGTTCACGAATCAGAAAAAGTGAGCACTGTGCCAGCTTGACATGCGACGCGTGGACTCACACGCGCCCGATGACCCACAGCCTCGACTCGCCCGCGTCGTACGTGCAGGGGCTGAGCAAGCTCTTCCTCCAGGCGCAGCTGCTCGACGAGCACGCGCGCGCGATCTCCATGCAGCCGCTGGCGCCCGTCTACGCCGCGCTGCCGCCGGAGCTGCGCGCGGCCGTCGAGACCAAGCTGCGCCGCTCTTCGGAGTTCTTCGCGACGGTCGTGCTGACGTTCGTCATCCGCGATACCGCGCAGCTGCTCGACAAGTACGTCAAGAAGTGCGAGAAGTGGCTCGCGGAATAGCCCCGGCGCGCGCGGCGTCCTGTATTTAATGCTCCGGGACTTGTGGATATAACCCGCCATCTCTGTGTGCTTTCTGGTTTTTCTTCCGCGTCCACGCGGCGCGGTGTTTGTCTGTTCGTCTACGTTATACGTACATTCTGTCCATATTCCTTCTGCGCGCGCCTCCTGCATACATCTCACCACATAGTATATACCATAGGTTTGCCTTCGACTCGATGGCTTGTCCGTATCAGATGTAGGATTAGCACCATCGCCCGTTCCGATGCGTCACCCCAATGCATTGTAATCCATTTCATAGACCATAGATGCAGCGTATATTTCCGACTGCAGGTCTGCGCGGGGGTGTAATCCGCAGCCATCCGCTTACTATCGGACAATACAGCTTGTATCACACCACGGACATCCGAATGCATGGACTAGGTATTGAGAAGAATGTACAGAGAATTATACAGTGTCAGTTGCGGTAAACGCTAGCAACGAAGGCAGGGAATGAGCGGAGACGGGAAGGAAAGAGACTGCGCGTGTCCATGGACTCCACGACGATACAACGCATTATCTGCGGGCGAATAAGTATGTACGGGCAATGAGCAGGGCTGGGGCTGTGGTGGGCAAAACATATAAACACGAAATAACTTAGGTCCGGCGTGATACGAGGAAGGGCTGGCTAATCAGGCTAATTCTTGAAAGGAGTAGGTCAGCGTCCGTGCATTACTCGGCGCTGATGTGCGGTCGGGGATCAGGATAGAAGCTCGCGCGCATGTTCATGGCGACCTGATGTCGGACGCCTGATATCCAGGCAAGTACGTGTCAGCCAGCAACCCAAGCCAGTACGTAGTAATGAAGGGCGCTTGCCGTAGGAGAAGTAAGACGCAGCGTCGAGACCCTCGTCATCAGAGTCCGCGAGCGGGTCCAGGGTTGACACGACGTGCCAAGCCTCTGCAGACAGGATCTAAGTCAGAGGAAGCTGGATGACAAAATGAGGGAGGAGGTATTTACGCTGCAGGATCGACCGTTGCGGACCCCGGCGGAATAGCTCATCGACGGGGTGAGCGTGCCGGGGCGACGCCTCGGGTGGGGGTCGGGTGGGCACCTCAGGCGTGAAGCGGTTATACGAAAGCCGTCGTCGCTGGAGCGGGCGCGCTGGGAACGTGTCAGCAGTAGGCGCGCGGACACAAACACCGAGACACACCTTCAACAGCTTCAGCGTCCTCGGCGGGCGTAGGGGCAGGCTCGGGCTCGACATCAGCACGCCCCCTTTTCCTCGGCGTGGCCTTCTCCGATGGTGCCTTGCCCTTCGCTTTGCCCTTGCCGCCCTTCTTCTTCTCAGGTGCTGCCGGTGGCTGGCTCCCCGCCGCCTCTGCTTGCTCCTTTTCCAGTGCGGTCTTGGCAGACTTCTCGAGAAAGTCGAGGCGGTACTGTGACATCTTCACGCCGTACGCCTTCTCTTCGTCGGTGTCTACATTCTCCTGAGCAAAGTCGTCGGGCGTAATGTCGACGAGTTTGGGCACGAGTCCACGGTGCGAGCGCGAGTACTGATCGTCGAACGGGTTGGCGGAAGTGGGGTGCTCGTGGTAATGGTAGACGAGCCACAGAAAGGCCTGTGCCCGGGACGCGGAAGAAATGTGTACGGGGAGAAAGAGGTCTAAAAAGTCAATGTCTAGGCGGCCAAAGTGTTCGTGGGCAACATTCTGTGCCGAGGGAAGTGAGACGTGGGAGAACAGGTGTAAATATAGACGTACGGTGAAGTGATTGGAGAGGACGAAAAGAAGATTGACGATGCTGGTTGAGGGGACGGCGCCCTTCGCCTGCAATGATTTTGTCGGTCAAGCAATTACATCGAGAGAAGCTGTGCAGCGTACACCTCGGGCACGAAGCTCCGCGGGGGTAACTGGCAGGCTGTTGACCTCGTCCTTGAGGGAGCATGCTTTGAGGATGTTCTTTATGCGCGGGGCATCCTGGAGGTTGCCGTCCGACTTTTGGAGAGCGGGGACGGGGTGGTATGTGCGCAGGGATGTGCGCATCTCGGGAAGGACTGATAGATCACGTCAGTTAAAGCCGCATAGCGCCGTGTCGCACCGGGGCAAGATCGACGCCTGCAGGCCGGTGGGGGCTCAGACGAGGGAAGGGCGAGGGCGAGGCTGATGAGAGCGTCCGGCAAGGAGAGACTCACATGTCATTGTTGTGTTGACCCTGCCGACGTTGGCGAGGAGGGATATGCGGGCAAAGTCAGTTGCAAAGTCTGGAGCGTCCTGCATCTTTTCGCGGAGGGCCTTTGAGCAGCGGGCAGAGGCCATGAGAGCGTGGACATAGAGGTCGCGGAAGGAGGACTTTGTGTCTGGCTTTGCGAGGGGGTCGGTGAAGACGCGCTGGGTGTTGGAGAAGACGTGCTGGAGAAAGTCGTATTGGATGTCTCTGCGAGTGAGCGGTTCCGCCTCTTCGTGCTTGATGGCAAACGTCTTTCGACGGGCGTATAGAGAGCTGTGGGAGGGGGGTGAGCGGGTGCAGCGGCGGGGACGGGGAGACGAGGACGGACGAGGAGGCCTTTGCAGCCATGGCGGCGGGGTGCTGGCGGGATCGAAGAGGGGATCAGGTCGCGAGTCACATCCTCAACCGCCTGCCGCCGTAATGAAACGTGCTGTCTCGCGCCCGCACACGTCCTTTTTGGGCCCGCCGCCCCGCCACAACCGGCGTCTCTCAGCCTCGCCTCGCTCCCGACGTCGCCGACGACGACATCTCTCCCCCTCGACATCCCCTTCCCCACCATCGAGCCCCGCCGTTGCTGTCCACCGAGCCCCCAATGTCTCACGTTCGCCGCGATCAGGTCAATCAAAGTCGCCTGTGCCTCCAGAGATCATGTCTTCGTCTCATGCGCTACCACAACGAACTACAGCCATCATGATCTCGGGTGATTGAAGATTTCTACTGGCTAGTCTATGCTCATCGCCGTCCGAGTTGCCGGCCGACTGGCTGTTCATCGCCGCTATTCACGCTCGGAACCCCCCCAACTTAAGTCTTGCTCATTGACAGTCAACTCTCCCTCCTCGTGCAAGAGATGCTGAGCATCCCTTTGAGTTTCTTTCTTCTGGAATGCTAATTTCTTTCCTCTTCATTATTCTATCGTTCTCTTTTAACTTATCACGAGCCGCTGGCGGAACGACTGTCGTCTTTCTCGACCACGATGACCCCGCTGTCCATCTCTCCGGCGACTGGACTACCGACGACGACCAAGCCAGCATCGGAGGTTCCTTTGCTGCTACGACCGACGTAGGCGCAACCGCCAATGTTGCTCTCCCTCGTGAGTTCGCCGTGCCTCTCCGTGCACAGTATGACCGACCCGGACTTTTTGCACAGCCGGCACTACAGGGCTGAACTACTTCGGCTTTCGCAACGCGCAAGGCGGGCTCTACGCAACATGTGTAGACTGTGCCGGTGACAACAGCCAGCTACAGATCTTCGACGCGAATGATCCAGACACAGTCGGAGATGCGATCCCGGTCAGTCTCCACCTGTTCCTTGTCGACAGCACCGCTCACCATATGCATGTTGCAGGTCGTCATGATTTCGGTCTCGGACCTGGATCCTACAGTGTCCCACACGCTCTCGGTTGTGAACCTTCCGGATCTTCGTTTTGACAACGCGGGCAGGCTGACCCTCAACGCTCTGCTTGTGGACATCGATGATAGCGCAGGTCAGTCGCCTGTTATTTCATCCATTCTTTCTTTTCTTCCCCCATGTACTCGGTTTCTTTGCCATCGCCTGCGTATGCAGACGTTAGTGCATCTCCGACATCCTCTCCTTCATTTCACTTCCGCTACCCTCCCCTCACTTCACCTTCACCGTTCCCTCCCCTCTCTTCCCCTTCGCCATTACCATCGCCATTACCTTCTTCTATCGGTTATGAGTCGCTTTCACCCCTTCCTTCTCCCATCACTTTGACTTCTTCTTTCACTCTTTCTACTCCCGTCATTTTCACGGATTCGGTCTATTCGTCCCCATCTCCGTCTACCGCAGAATTTGTACCCACACCCACAGATACCCATTCCTTTTCGTCTGTCTTCTCAACATCTGATGTAGCCACCACCTTCTCTTCTGCCACTCCTTCATTCGCGCCTTCGTCTTCCGTTGTCCCGTCCTACTTACCTCTGCGGTCGCTGACCATCACTACTTCAGCTACACCGACGCCCTCCAGCATCCCTGCCTCAGCCACCCCGGTGCCGACGTCTTCAGGTGCCACGACCGCGTCGGTAGCGCCGTCAACAACTGCAGGAACATCATCCCAGGCGGGCAGTTCAGCACCGACTTCAACGAGCGGCAGTGCCACCGCGACATCGGGTGGGACCTCCTCCACCGCGAGCGCATCTTCCACCGCAGGCGGTTCCTCTAGCGGAGGGGCATCCAGCGGAGGTGCGTCCACCGGCGGTCCATCGTCTACGGGAGGCACCGCCAGCGGCAGCCCCACATCCACCGGCGGCGCCGCAGCCCCGACGTCGTCCACCTCAGGCGGACCCACCGCCACCGGCTCGTCAAACACCGGCGGCAAAACCGCCTCCGCCTCGTCCACCGCCTCGTCGTCCAATTCCTCCGCGCCGGCGTCGCGCCTCGCCACAGGCACAATCGCGGTCATCGTCATCATCTCCCTCTTCGGCGTGCTCTCGCTCGTGCTCGGCGCGATCGTGATCTACGTGACGCGCGCACGGCGGCTCAACCGCCTGCGGCGCCTCCCCGAGGGCGACGAGGCCGCCCTGCGCGGGGGCAGCCCCGACTCGCTCGCGGCGGACTCGCGCGACCTCGACTTCGACTCGCGCAGCATGGACTTCGACACGCGCGAGATGCGCTACAACGAGCAGGACCGCAGCGTGCTCTCGTTCCCGTTCGGCATCGTCCCGCCCGCGGGCACGCCCGAGACGGACGCGGCGGTGCTCGGCTCGCGCTCGTCCGCGAGCGCGACGGGCGCGAGCAGCGGCGGGATGGGCGACCGCAGCTCGACGGGGAGCGACGAGAGCAGCGCGTCGAGCCAGCCCGCGCGGTACAGCCGGTACACGCGGTACGACGGTGCGTAGCTCTTTCCGTTGACGTGGTGTGCGTTTGCGCTGACGTGTATTTGCCCCCGCAGACCCCTCGCTGCCCCCGCAGCGCCCGGTGCCCGCCGTCGCACAGCCGCTGCCGCCGACGCCGTGGATCACGCGGCGGATGCCCCCCGCGGAGTAGTTCAGAGCAGGATGCTTAGTGGCTACATACCTACCTTACACGAAAACCTTGTGTCCCCGACACGTTCCATTCGTTAGCGTCTGCATGCACGAGCAGACAGTCCACTCGTTACCCCTTTTACACTTCTAATACCCGGATCCGGACCCTTCTGTAGCACCTCTTTGTTGACCGCGAAAACGTCGACCCGCTGTGTAGCATTGCTTTCTTGTGCGCACGGCGAGAGAAGCGGCCGCGTAGTACTAGTCGCCCGGCGGCGAGCAGAAGCATTGATTCCCCGGCCGACGTCAATAACGACCGGATACGCCCTACGAAAGTAATGTATCGGATAATGGTAAGAAAACAATGTGCAACGATAAGGCGCGGCGGCGGCGCGAAAACATGATACAGTGAGCGAAGGTATGCAAGGCAGAGCGCGGAAGAATGCAATGAGAAAGCGAATAGAAATGGATGTCGCGTGTAGTCGGTATAATCAATCCACTAGGTATACTAAACGAATAGGTAAGATGTACGGATCCCATAGACTGCGGGCACCAGAAAACAAAACTAACCCCCCCTCCCTTGGTGTCAACGCGCGGCCGACCGGAAGCGGTCGTATATTCGCGGGCTCTCCTCCGCCCACACGTCCCGCACGCGCTCGAGCACCTCGACCACGACGCTGCTGCGGTACATGAGCCCGTGGTCCGCGCCCTTGACCACCGTCACCTGGCAGCGCCCATCGCGCATCGTGCGCTCCATCCAGCGCACCGCGTTCTCCGCAATCTTTTCGTCGCGGTCGCCGTACCACACGCGCACGCGGTGCGGGTACGCCGCGTACGAGAAGCCCCACGGCTGCTGGTCGTGGTTCAGGATCTGCAGCAGGTCGCTGTGCGTGCCCTTGCTCGACTCCGCGTGCGATGCGACGATCAGCGCGTTCCCCAGCGCGGCCTGGTACGCGCTCGTCGCCGCGATCCCGCTGCTCGCTTGCCCCAACGTGCTCGGCGGTGGCGTCGCGCCAAACGACACCGAGCGCCGCCCGTCCGCCCGCCGATTGAATGTCGACCGCCGCGAGAGCGTGTCCTGCGCAGGATCCGAGGGGAATTGCTGCAGAGTGGACGATGGACTCACGTCGAAGCTCGTATCGACCGTGCTTGCCCAGTCGATCGCGTCGAAGCCGAGGCCCACGTCGACGTTGATGGGGTCCGGCATGCGTGGCGGGGTGCTCTGCGCCTTGACAGGCGGAGACTGCGATACATTCGATGATCGGCCCTTGAGCGAGCTCATTGAGCGTAGCGCCTTCAATCGCTTACCGCCGGTGGATGTCGGCGACTTCTCGGATGACGATGGTGGCGTCTGAACAGACGTGCCCTTGAGGCGGTTCAGGAAGCCTTTTGACGTCTTGCGAGCGATTGCGAGCCGGGGCGACGGTTTACACTCGCTGATCGTACGGCTCCGGTGAGAGTTGCTGCTCTTGACCCCGAGCGTGCTGCGGCTGTCAAACCGCCCCTCAAAATCGCGAAGATCGTCGTACTCGCTGAACACGCTGGAGCCGACGCTTGGCCGCGGGAGTGCGTCTGCAGCTGGAGGAACTGTGCTGGCACGGTTGTCAGACCGACGCCGAGAAGAACCGCGCGCATTCGGGGACGAGGTCGTCTCATCCGTGTTCGCGTTGTAGCCAATGCCTTGGTACGCGATAGTTGGTGGCTTGCCGAGCATCCACGCTTGAATCTTCCACTCTGCGGCCTGAGCGGTCTTGAGAATGCCGTTCGGCACAAACTTGAGCCATTTGTACCCAGCTGCAGGACAGCGTCAGTCCCCAACCACATTAGAAATCGAGGAAGTACGCACCCCCTTCCACGCCACCAACCCAAGGTGCAAGCAACAGGACCTCTCCCTTTACGCGTTCCGGTACCTTATTCGCAAAAGACAGCGCGTATGGCGCACCAGCCGAATGCGCCATCACGCTGACCTGGTCTATGTGCAACAAGTCAAGCACCTCCTCTACCACCGACGCCCACTCGGGTATTCCCCGCGCAGACTTGTGTTTCGGCGTGTCCGTGCGACCCAGACCCCATCTGCAGCGAACGCCGCATCAGCCCAGTCAGGAAAGAAGACGAGTGTACACACCTGTCGATGGTAATGAGCCGTATGCCCAAACACTCTGCCATCTCATCATACAGTCCCATCACATAGCGCACGCTGCCCAGGCCCAGGAACACAACCAAAGGAACACCAGTAGGGCTGCCCAAATCAGACAAGCTCACAGTAAGTGGATTCTCAATGGACGCGTGCGGAGAACGCGTAAGTTTAAGGAGTGTGGTGAGGCGGGCGGAGTGGAGGTACGTGGCGATAGCCTGAGATTGTGTCGGCTTCGTCGTGGGCAGCTCAATGGGCGTAGGTAGGTCGTCCAAATCCAACGAGGAGTGGTAGGAACTCGGCGCGTCGAGGCGTGGCGACGCGACGCTGAGAGAACCGTCGGACATGAAGGAGTGCCGCGACGGCAGCGAGCGCGTGTAATGTACCGGGGGTGGAGGCTGAACAACGGGTGACGCGCTCTGGTTGCGCAGTGTCCGCCGTACCTCATCCGCAATGCTGTCGACGGAAGAGCGCGACACAATCTCGGCTTCCTCCGCAGCAGAGACGGGCTCAGGTTCTGACTCGTGCTCCTCTTCGTGGACGACGGCGTGCCCGTGGCTGCTGGCATACTGGGACGCGCGGGAGTTGGACGGGCGTGAACGCGCCTGTTGCTCTGGCGGCGCGTATGTGCGGATGATCTCCGAAATGGAAGGCGCCATGCTCTTGGAGTTTCGAGGGGAGAGCTGAGGCGACGCCGGGGGGCTGGGGTCGTCGAGAGTGGAGGAGTATGTGGTATTGACAGTGTTGACGGTAATAGTGGAATTAGAGGCGGTGCGGACGGGAGTGAGGCGGTGTGGGCGGCGTGCGGACGTGGGAGTGGGTAGGGCGGCGGATACGTCGTCCTCTGAGCGAGTGCTCGGGCGACGGGTAGAAACCGAGGGAGGTAGAGGTACGAGGTCGTCCTCGGAGGTGTTGTTCTTGAGCTTGTTGGAGTGTTTGCGGGGAACGCCTCCACCGAGGGTTATGCCGGGGGGAGGGGTGGGAAGCGGTGGTTGATACAGGGGATGGAAGCGTTCCTTGAGACGGAGAGAGCGGGCAGAAATGCCACCACCACCCATGAAGAAGTCATCGCCCTCGTAGCCGTTCATGCCGTCGACGAGGGCGTCCATTGTCTCTACGCCGGATATCGGAGCGGATACTACGACAGGGAAGGGGTCGACGAAGAGCCTTGGCATAGGAAAGTCGATGGGCGTCTGTGGAGGGGTTTCGACCTGAGTAACGAACGACGAGTTTGACATGCGAAGGTGTGCGACGTCGGTCGGTGGACGTCTGTGAGCTTTGTCAGACTTTGTGCGGGAGCGACGTCTTGCGGGAGGCTTTGGCGTGAGCTCGCCGTCATTGAAGAAGGAGGAAGAGAGGATGGAACGGTCCGCGATAGGAAAAGCGTATGACGGTTCCTGGGGAGATTCGGGAGAGTTCTCTGGTGAAGGAGAGTCGGTGTCGACGAGGGAGCTTGAGATGGAAGGGCGCCTTGGTGGAGGTTTTTGGCTCTCTGAGCGGGAAGAGGAGGGAGCGGAGGGCTGTCTGGGGTAGCGATCGAAATAGGACTGTCCGCGCTGGAGGAGGAAGGGGCGCTCTGCAGTAGGCTGAGGGGTATCTTGCAGGGCCCTGTCCCTCTGGCGAAGAGAAAGAAGAGAGGGCTTCTTCTGAGCGGGACGCTGGTGGACGGTTGCGGATGACATGGGAAGGGAAGACGAGCGAGGGGACAGGGGGACGGGAGATGCGATGTCTAGGAGAAAGAACGGACGAGCATGGGAGACTCAAATGCAAAGCGCGCAAGGGCGACGCAAGGACTCCGAAGCGACGCAAGGACTCCGAAGGAGGCCCTGTTCCACAACTGTTCGACAGTGGCAACCACCCGCAATCTGGCCACCAGGCCGCCCCGGCCGCTCGGCACCGCCGGCAAGCCATCCGCGAATCGACGGACCGCGACTTTCTCGCCGGACTCGCATATGCTTGCAATTTCCGGACGGCTGAACAGCATCTTGACACAAGAACTCCGTCGACTGCTCTCCGTCGACTAGCACTCCTCTCTCCACCCGCCAACAGCGTCCATTCCGATGTCAGTCCAAGTCGCGCTGCCCGGCCCGTCCGCCGTGTCCTCCTCATTTCACTGCTTTGGGAACCTGCCGGACCACGCGCGTCTCTACGCCTTCACACGACCCGAATCTCCTCCTCCTCTCCTCATCTAACGTCTCTCTCCCACTAGATGCCCAGACTACCCCACACCGTCGAGATAGCAAAGCGTCCGCCAAAGACATGGGGCCAAACTCTCCAAGCAATCGCATTCGGTTTCGTCTTTAACTTTGCATGCCTTATGATCAACATCTGCCAATTCGGCCTCCTCCCCCTCCGCTTCCTCCCAAACCCCCGCGCAAACGCTCTCTACGATGCCGCCATCCGCAACAGCAAGGGTGCATTCGGTGCCCTCCTCGGTGAGCCACACCGTTTTCATCCGCACAGACATCGCCCGCACAGATCGTCCTGACACGCCCTCGTGCAGTCCTCATGTGCCAGTGGTTTGCCCCGACGCGCCTCATCATCACCTTCGAGCGCGACGGCCTCGGCGCATTCACACAAGACGAACTTGATGACCTCGTCGTCCGCGATAAATCCGGCCGCGTCTCTGCCCTCAACCTCCCGCAGAAGGCCGTTCTCATCGCAAACCACCAGGTGCGTCCCCCGCGCACGCCCCACGCGGCCCTGATAATAACAAGGCCATCTAGGTCTACGCAGACTGGTGGTATGCCTGGTGCCTCACCTACTTCATGGGCACCCACAGGGACGTCTTCATCGTCCTCAAGAAGTCCCTCAAGTGGCTGCCCGTCATCGGCTGGGTCCGTCTCTCCGATCCTCGCTAGACCCGCTTGTCCTCACGCCGCGCGCGGCACAGGGCATGCAGTTCTTTAACTTCATCTTCCTCGCCCGCTCCTGGGCACACGACCGCGTGTACCTTGTCAAGGAGCTCATCACGCGCCACACCTCCCACCGCGACACCCCGCTGACCTTCATCCTCTACCCCGAGGGCACCCTCTACAGCAAGGACACCCGTCCCATCAGCAAGAAGTTTGCAGACAAGATGGGCATCGCACGTCTCCTCTCCTTTCCTCTGCACGCTGCTCCTGACACATTCCGCAGCCGGACGCGCAGTATACCCTCCTCCCGCGGTCCACAGGGCTGCACTACAGCCTGCGCGCGCTCTCGCCGCGCACACCCAATCTCCACCTCATTGACATCACCGTTGCATACCCAGGTATGGCATTAGCCCCTCTACTCACACTGACCAACACTGACCAGACCCGCGCAGGCATCCCGCCGTTCGGGTACGGCCAGGACTACTACACCCTGCGCTCTGTCTTCTTCGACCGCGTGCCCCCGCCCGCGGTGCACATGCACATCCGGCGCTTCGCCGTCGCAGCGGACGTGCCCATCGGCGACGTCTCGCGCGCGGACCCCGGCGTGCTCCCGTCAGACCCCGCCGCGCTCGAGGTCGAGGTCCCCGAGGACGAGCGCAAGGTCTTCGACGCATGGGTGCGCGCGCTGTGGACCGAGAAGGACCGCCTGCTCGACCGCTTCCTCGCGACGGGCTCGTTCTCCGCGGACCCGGAGAAGTCCCCTGAGGTCATCGTCCCCCTCGAGCTGCGCAGCCAGCGCGAGGTGCTCGACGCGTTCTACATCGTGCCCGCGCTCGTGGGGTACGCCTACGCGCGTATACGCCGGCTCGTGGCGTGACGCTCATGCTTGGACTTGACTGGACTGGACTGGCTTATTTAGTGTTCGCTGTTTTTGTTTTGACCCACATGTCTGCTGCATCTAGTGTACTCTGTAGCGTTGTCTATCTGCTCGCGCGCCTGCAAGTGGTGGCTATAGCACATGCATTTCTACGTGTATCCCCGAAACCGGGGCATTTTGGGCGTGGACATGGAACTGGACAGGGAGATGCTCCGGGTGTCTACGACGCGCCGCGCTGCTCCTCGATCTTGCGGATCATGAACAGGCTCGTGTCGAGGAAGCGCTCGACGCAGTTCTGCAGGCAGTTCTGCTCGCTGCTGGAGAAGCGTGTCGACGGCGTGCCCGTGATGCACCTGCGCCCGCCACACCGGTATCAGCAATCCACCGACCGCCGACGGAAAAGGGAAGGGGAGAAGGGCACGCACTTGTCCCAGCACATGCTGGTGAAGTTGTGGATCGACTGCTGCATGCGCGCCTGCGCCTGCTCGCGCTCCATGAACCCCTGCAGCTCCCTCTGTCGGTCGGGTCGGTTAGTTGGGTTAGGGGGATAGAAGGGGAGTGTGCGCACCTGGGTCGCCTCGTCGAACTGTTCTGCCATTGCTACTGCTAGGTGTTTGCTGGACGCGGCAGGACGCGGCCGTGGGTGAGCTGGCCCGAACCGCATGTGGAATTTACGCGTCCCGTGGCCTTGTTTACGTCACCGCCGCGCGTGCCGAATCGACCTCAACGTTGGACCCATAGCAGTCCCCATAGCTGACCATACAGATGACAAGCGTCGTTCTGTATCAAGACTCGATAGTACTCAAGACTCAAGTCACTGTGCAAATCATGTCCATCCGTAACCAACGGGATAACGAAACACTCAGCAAAACGCAGCAGAAACAACATTATTTAATGCCAATTTAATGCGACTGATAGACACACATGACAATCGACCCAACAAGCCAGCGAGCCGAGTCCCTACAACGACATCCTCCAGACGCAGTAGACCAAAGAATAATTACACCCAGTGTCAGGAGCCTCAAGCCACCAGCCCCGGTACCTGCATGAACGGCTGCGCCAGCGCCTCTTTGAGCGCCGCGCCGCCGCCGTCGATCGAGCTGAGGAAGCGCAGCAGCTCGCGGCAGAGCTGCCAGTCCGTCGCGGCGACCGCGCTGCGCAGCAGGCGCAGCGCGTCATCGTGCCCATCGAGCTGCTCGAGGCTCTGCAGCACGATCAGATACGAGCCCGCCGTGCGCAGCCGCCCCGACGCCAGGCACGTCTGCGTCAGTCAGCACGTAGCAGAAGGGAGGGAAGGGGGAGGGGCGCACCTCGAACAGCTCTTTCGGGTTGCCGACGATGTCGAAGAGCGTGCGCCAGCGCGACATCTCCGTCTTGCGCGCGCAGCCGACGACGACGTCGAGCGCGGCGTCGAAGTGGTCGAGGAACTCGATCACCGCGGGCAGCTCTGCGTCGCCCGCGCGCTCCTCGGATTCGACGACCGTGTGCAGCAGGATCTCGAGCGCGTGGGCGAAGAAGACGAGGTGCTGGTAGTGCGCCGCGAGCGAGACCGCCTCGCGCACCTGCCCCGCCGCGAGGTGGAAGCGCAGGATGTGGTGCAGGAAGAGATGTGACTGTGGGGCTCGGGCTATTAGATGGGAGTGTCAGGGAGGAGAGGGGGGGCTTACGCTGGTGGCGTGGCGGAAAGTGACGAAGGGCAGGTTCGAACGGGTTGTGGTTTCGTGTTCGGCGCCGATGATGATACCCTTGTCCATGAGAACGGCTAAGGGAAGCCGTCAGTGACCAGTAACCTGACCTGCAAGAACCCAAACTTACATAGAGGGTAGAAGTCAAGGGGGATGTTCACGCTCTCCTGAACATCCTCTCGCACCTCGGAAGAATCTTCGGGTGCGGGTGCCTCGATGGTTAATGCATTTAGCCACACGCGCATTCCCCGTCCGTCGAAGCCCCAAAGCGAGTTCTCCAGACTCCCGATGCCGCGTAGATGGATCCAGCAAAACTCGATGCGATTGGCGAGTATCTGCATGTCATACTGCACTTCTTGGTCGCCCGACTATGACAGGGATCAGAACTAATCGGGATTTACCGTCCAAAATGAGAACCTACCTTTCTAGGCTTGAGGAGCACGAGCTGTCCCCCTACCATCATCAGGACAGTCGCCACGGATAGGTCAATAGCTGGGTCGCCAAGCTCTGAGGCGGCTTCAGTACATAGAAACCAAGTTCAAGCGAGGCACATACGTTTCTGGGCAGTTGGTATCATCCAACTGAGAACTCTCACAGCGTTCGGGTTGGCTATAATCCCTTCGAAGGTGATGCTGCCGCAGAGGTGTAGCTTGATAGTGTCCTCGGTTGGCACGATCAGGTAGTGCAACAGCGTGTTGTCCAGCGTATACACGAGCAAGGAGTTATCGACGAGAGACAAGACGGCCACCGGGGACGACAGCAATTCCCGATGGAGTACGTTTTTGTTGCTCAGCTCGAGATCTCGAGAATACAGTCGTATCTAGCATAAGTTAGTATGTCACCGTCGTAGCCAGGCTGCCACCTATACTCACTTGCCATGATTTCGAAACTTCCACAGCGGCGATGAGGACGTGGTGGAACCACAGGAGTCCACCTTTGACGACGAACGCTTGCTCTTGTAGCTCGTCTGTGAACAACTTCCAACGACCAGAAGTTGAACTGTAGTGACAAAGACCGCGACGTCCCGCAATTGCGATTAATCGGCCATCAGGACTGATGGTCGCATACCGCACTGGCCAATTAGTGGCCAGATACGGTTGCGGTATCTGTGTTAGAGGTATCAGCCATTGGTGCATACTATACAAGAACAGAACCAACCTTGACATGTTGCCACACATCAGATTCCGGGTTTATAACGCTCATGTCCGGTTGATCCGTTCCCCTGTAGACAAGTACGCGGTCGTCCATTTGCAAGAAGGCGTATTGTGAGTTGTCCTGAGATCACATAATCAGAAGTTGAACGCGGCACAGAGAGGGGCATTGAATATACGTACGGGTGCGTGTTGTCCGGTTGCTGCGCTCTTCGCGAAAGGGATCGTGAAGAGCTGGCCATCCGGCCCTTTGAGTTGTTAAACTTGAGCACATACGAAGCCGACAAGCAAGAGGTGGATGACGCACTGTTAGGACTCGACCGTGCCAGCACGACGAGCTCAAGGTTCCCTGACACCCAAAACTGCGACAGCGGTCAGCTGAGGTCCAGATCTATCCCGGTGCACTTACCAACTCTTGAATGCCGTTCATGAAAGCATCTTGAAACCTGACATTTCAATTTCAGTCGATATCTGGCAAGGTATTACGGTAAGATTGTTACCTGTCGGCATCGACCTGATCTTCCGGCCCGAATCCCCAGGCTAGACATCGTCCGGCCACGCTCCAGACCGCCCAACCATGCTCCCAGCCTACCGCAAGCACGTATCCGTCTGAGCTCCATTCCATTGCACACACAGATCCTCGCTCGTTACTACGATACGAATGTGGTATCTCTAATGAGTGCGGTTTGGGAGTTGCTGTGTGGTGTGATGGGAGATCAGTGTACTCCACGCACCCACTACGGCACACAAAATTAACAACCAAGCGTAAACTTGACTTCTGGTGAATTAGAAAGGCTCACCAGCGTGTTCCCACAGCGACCAACGAAAATTTGGCATTCACAGCGACTTTCACAGCTCGTCTGGGTTGTTCATAGCCCGAGCCGTTTGCGCCTTCGTCTTCTGGGTCGACGCGACGTCGTTTTTGCACCCACTTGGGCACCTCGATATTGTGAATGCATGTCCCCTGCCACAAGGAGGTCGGGTGTATTTGAGTGCTGTCAGAGTCCTCCTTGCCATGCCCTGGATGATGATCATTGAGTGACACCTAGAGCGCTTGTCAGTCCAGTCTACAAGTAGGATGGGTAGGTACAAACCCCAAGTTCATCCATGTCTGTGTGCGACGCGTTTGTTTCTGAGTACGCATTCTCGGTCAGCTGGACGAAGTACGCTCGGCCATCCGAAGTTATCCAAGACTCGACATTGGTTCCGCGAAACCATGAGATATCCGATACGACAACTAGCTCGCGGCTCAGCAATTAAGTATGTATTTCATGCAGATAACTCACCGTCAGGATCGACCAGCCAAGGAAAGTCGTTCTCATTGAGCACCCAGTTCTCATAGCCGTACTCCTTGCCCCCTCCGTTTCCATATAACTCTGACTCTTGTGTCACAGGCCACGGTATGCGCTGCACAGATGGTGGGTTCTTCGTAGAGAATATAATGTAGTGCTTTCGAGGAGACACGCTGCCATTACATGAGCCAGAGAGCCCCTTACAACGGGACCTCACTCGACGCACCTGAGAAGGGTACCATCAACACGGATGACACCCTCGAAGTTCAGCACGATGGATTGGAAGGGAAGTGCTTCTCCTGGCCCGGGTAAGAAGCTGCGCTGGCTGCCGGACCCCAGTGGTGGTGTGCTGTACGGAGATTCCTCCGGCCTGTACTGCACCGAGATGAGGACGAGATAGGATGCTTCAGTCTGGGCAGTTACACGGATCAGTACGGGTCAGTGAGGCCTTGAGAATAGTCGAAATGACACTCACTTGGATGACGATCCTCGTACCGTCCGTAGACCACGACACCGCTCGATTCTCCCCATGCTCCAATAGACTCGTGTGCGTTCTTGCGAGATACGCCAATATCGCGAACGGCTATTGCAGGCAGCCATGTAAGAAACGAAATAACACGTCAGACGTAGCTCATCGACACGATAGCGTCGACCCGGCGCTGTTCAGGCCACACTGGTCCGACGCGGAACGCGACGCACCCGAACGCGCCATACGGCGATTCCGTCCTTCGTCAGCGTGCAGAAGAGCGACTTGCGTGCGCTGGGAGTGAGACAAAGAATGGGTTCCGTCGAGACATTAGGGAGTGCGGGAACGGTGCTGAGCTGACGGGCGACCGAGGTGGGGAAATACATGGTCGAGCACCTGGCAAGCACCGGCTTGCGAACTAATGATATGTGACTGTTGCGATCTGTTTCAGCGGATACACGGCTGCGAGACGGGAAGGCGAGGGAAAACAACAGAGTATAGCCGCATTGTATGGCGAAGACGCGGCTCGGGCGAAGAGAAGAACCAGTCTCTTTAGCATCGCTTCCGGTATACTTTCGGTGCGGAATAGTTACCCATGGTCTGGAATGAATCGGAGCCCCGAACAGATGTGAGAATAACATGAATCCAGATGAGCCCAGACGTATGTATGCTATGAACTACAAATACAGGAATACGAGACGACGAGGGTAAGGACAGCAACAGTCACCGTGAGGGGGAGCGGGGGATATAATGAGTAAATTAAAGAAAACGAGTCGTCGAAGAAATCGTTTGTTTTCTGATCAACGGAACCACCCAGCGCTCTGAGTCCTTGAGCTTGGGTTCTGCGGATCACCCTCGTCCTCCGCGCCGTAAGAGTCTGAGTCGCTCCCATGACGCTCGGCCGAAGGGACAGCCGTGTGACGGCTGGCACTCATCGGACTGAGGTAGGAAGCTCCCATAGTCATGGGTTGTAGGCGAGCCTGGCGAATGAGATTGAGGATGAGGGACACTCCCTCACGAGACTGAGGGAACAGTGAGAAGTGAGAAGTACTGGGAAGAAAGGTGTACTCACGCGTTGTACATTCTTTTTGAAACGAGCTAGACCATGATTCTCAATCTGCTTGGTGAGACCCCAGCCAAATCCCGACACGATGCTCGCTTCCGTCTTTTGCAAGGTTTTGCTGCATAGGGCGTCAGCGGACTTGGCCAAAATGGAACGCATAGACACATACCCTTCCTCCGTCTGCCTGAATAGCTGCGACTCCTGTACTTGCATGACTTTCACGTGATCAAGGTTTCGCGTCAAACAGCGAACCACCTTCCCGTCTGGATCCACCTCACTCTCTTCGACGACCCAACTCTCCGCGCGTGTGACGATTCCCTTCGGAAACCATCTTGGTAATGCCCCTTGCTTGAGGATGAGGCGTGTAGTCAATAGGGAGCCCGACGGGGAGAATTCGCGAGAGATGACGTCGCAAGAGAGGATGTGTGATGCATAGGGGTTGGGATAACGAAGAAAGAAGGCTAGCGAAACTATGGACCAGGGATCGCTGGTGTCGCGGTTAGTCGAGTCGACATTGACTGACAATGTCGTATTACTTACTCGTACAAGAAGGACTGCGAGAAAAACCTCATTGTCAACGATCCCGGTGCGTTAATACGATGTCTTCAGAGATAGCGTGCCAGGGTGGATGATGATGGAGCAGGAGCAAGACAGTCAGTGCGGGGTCAGGGTGGCAGAACCAAAGTCATCTGAACGGGTCGTCAGCGGGCCGAGACGCTCTGAGCCGCGTGCGCGGCGGCAGCTCTTTCGCACGCTTTCGGCATCGTGTGCACATCGCGCACGTAATCCGTTTCTCGTACGCAGCACCGCTGTGGCGTGGGAATTATTACATCGCACGATTTGCTTCCGCGAGCGCCGCTGAGCTTGTCCATGAACCACGGTTATCGAGACCTAATTCTTGGCCACGGTCGACCCAGGCGTGAATTCAAGATCAATAACGGTGCGACAACCAGAAACTACGAAGATCCAGCAACGAAAGCGCAAACACATGAGGCGGGATAGCAATGATAGCGGCATGACACGTCGGCAACCAGCACCTCTGATACGAGACGAAGAGCAAGCTCAATCCAAGAGATCAACCTTCTGAGACCCTTCTATTTTGGGCTCGACCTTGACTATGACGCGCTCGCGACGCCACGCAGTGAAGAGAGCCTATCACCACCACAGAAGATCGGTTACGTGGGCCCTATCAATTATGAAAAGAATGCACGCACCGAGAAGTTCTCAACAAGAATTTTGAAACGGCTGCGAGCCTTCAGTTGCTCAAGTTGCTCGGCAACCGGGTTGAACACAGGGGCTTCTGCCGCTGCACCGTCAAGAGGCGGGATGCTGTCACCGAAAATGACTGGTGGCTCAATCTCCATCAACCGCTCAGCGAACAGCACGCAAACCGAAAAACGCAACAGACTCACAAAATTCACGGGTCGAAGACGTGGAGTTGGCGGCATGTACGTGTCGTCGAATCGATGGTCAACGGTTGTCTCGAAGGGAGTGAGCCGGCGTCAGTGGAAGGTAGAGAGCGAAGCATACCATGTGCCACTCTTCACGGGCGGGACGACGAGTGCGGGCATACGGATGGAACCGTCCGAGATGCGAAGCGCGATACGCGGGGAGTCGCAGGTTCGTGTCCGTATTGGCGTTGCCGAGGGAAGACGACATGACCCAGGCAAACGACGGATAAGACGGGTCAGGCTTGTTCGGCAGCATGTGAACAAAGCAAGCTGGAGAAGTCAACAGCGGGAGAGATGGGGGTCAAGGAGCGTAGGATGGAGGCGAGGAAGGAGGGGGAAAGAAAATGGGACGGCGACATGAGCGGGCTCGCTCTCAATATAAAGAGGGGCTGGAACCGCGAACTCCGTCGCGATATTGCGGGCGATCGCCGCGCGGGGGAGACGGCAGTGGCAATTCCAGTTTGGGAATCGTCCGCGCACAACCCCGAGGGGAGCGTCAATTCGCCAACTCGCCGTCACTGGCACGGGCCCTATAACCCATCGCATCCCCCTTCCTTGACGTCCGAGCAGCAGCCGCAAAGCATCAAGTTCACAGCAGTCGTTACAAGGCCATCGGGGGTTCCTTCGCCGGTTGCTTCTCCAAACGCGCGGTAATGGTTTTCAGCGAACCACAAATTTCGACAGACCGCCACTCGAAGAGGCTGCGGTACTTCCAGACAAAACCAAGAGCAAGCGAGTCCAGGAAGTTGACAAGTGCATACCACGTCCATTTCTGATAATCTGCGGATGCAGGTGCTATGAGGGAAACCATTGTTTGGGCGTATACCCGTCGGACGATGTGTGGTTGGCTCGATGTACGATCTGTGAATGCATCAAACAACACAAGGCCACGGTTTCAAGACTGTAATAATTCGAGGGGGTTACCTTGGACACAAGCTAGAGGCTAGGGGGCTTGCCAGCAAGAGCTAACCGGGACAGCCTAGGACAGTGCTCGCTGCCAGACTGCATTAGGCGCTGTCCAGTTGGTCGGCTGGAGAAAGCAACCAGGTGTCGTCGCAGCATCGCTCTTAATCAGTACATCAGTATTGACAAGGACCTTTTTGCCACCCTAGACATGCGAAACATCGCATCTGTCCAATTCCACAGTAGGTTTCGAATCCGTCCGGAGCACCATGCTGCACCACGCACGAGAGCGTGAGTACATTGCATTCCACAACACACCCTATTCGCAGATAAGGAACAGGTAGGAGGATATCTTCCTCCCAATTCAGAGACACGCAATATTCACAATAATTGTAGGACGATGACAGAACGGGCGAACTGCCTCCGCCCTTCGCTGTCCTCGAGAAAGAGAGGGAATGCGTTACAGGTGCGTGTATCTGGAAGGCGTCTGGGAAAAGTCGCCCATGATAATTTCAGATCAGACCAAGTTAGCCAACCTGTCCCCTCAGGCCTCAGGCTCGACATACACCACCGGCAACGGGTGGTCACGATGTCACATTGTGACCAGGTAGTGACCCGAGTCACACCAGGCGAGTGCTCGACTCCTCGTCGCGACAACAGCTCCAGAAAAATGAACTGAGCTATAATTGACCCCAGAGTGACATAGCATGGGCTTTACAAGCGACGTGCCCAGACTGAGTCGTCAGACACGCGAACCATTGTCTAATGACTCTCGCGTGACCAGACGCGACGCACAACCACCATCGTTTGAGAGCTGAGGAGCAACCCTCGCCCCCAGGAAAAAGAAACAAGAGGAAGGAAACGCAAGGAATGCAATGATGTACGACTCACCGCCCATTTCGGCTCCATCAACCAGTTCATCGCCTCCTAAGGCTCGAGCATTGCTGTTTGTTCTTCAGTCTGGCTAGATGGCTTCCAATCCTTGGCACAAATAATCCTGACGCCCAGAAAGACATATGGAAGAAGAGTCGCCAGCATCAGAGCAAGAATATCAAGGAGCAGACAGTCGCCAACTCGGGATAGCGCTTCGGGAACGACATCGGCGATCGAAAGGCGTAACATTCCGTCCACCAGAAACTGAGCGTCTGAAGCATAGAAAGAAAGCCGTGTGGTCGAGGAAGCGCCAAGTCTTCAGCTGTATATGTTTCTGCACCACGATCGTCCTCGAGGCAGTCGAGCGCGCGTTTAGGGGAAGAGAAGGGGTAAAGGGGTTTTCTGAATTACACAGCGGGTAAGAAATGCGTCTCTTGTTTCGTCGGCGATGGTTAGGGGATGGTGGTTGACGATGCCTTTTTTGCAGAATTATTTGCGGTCGTGGTGGCGGGTCAATGGGGCTCGAGCCGAGGCGGCCACACCGAATGTCGGAGTCTAGAGGACCAGACGACGGAGAATTCCGCGTCACGGCCTCCCCCCTTCACGCCCACGACTCCTCCCCATCGCCTCTCAACATCCTGAGTCCCCCCACCAAGCTCTACCCGCAAATTCTCTCTGCAGCGTGTTCACCACGATTTTCGGGCCAACCCCTGTCTCAGAAAACCTGTCTGCGGCTTTCAGGCTCGGCGGCCGGTCACTGCTATTGGACAACGGCTGCGCAAAATTATTCCCTCGGTGGGCTTTGTCGTCGTCGCGGCATCGCAGTCAACACAAACTGTAACTGAAGACATAATGTCCATGGGTCGACACCGCGCTTCACGACGCCGAGCCTCGCCGAGCACTAGCCGTTCGTTGGAAGCGCTTGTATCAACCCCTGGCTTCCGACCTCCTTGTCCTTGAACCTGATTCCCAGAAGGAGCGGTGCATAGCTGAAGGTTACTGGTATTGGAGGATCTCCAGGTACGATATATTATTTCGTGCTTCCCTGTTCCAGCGCGAACTGACAGATCGCACTGTACTTGTACCACAATTCCCAGAACCGAGTCAGCGCCATTACCCGGTTTCCACTGAATTTGATAGGAACTTGGGTTACTTTCCGGCTCCGAGTCATTCTTGTTCCCTCTCATATCCCGACAGTGTGGAAGACGATCGTCCGTTCCATAACTTCGTACCCACGTTGGTATGGAGGGCGGGTGAGCTTGTACTCTTTTTATATTTCACTAACTGTCATTGTGTGCGTCTTTGGCTGCTCGTTGCGCGGCCAAGTTGTCCCACTCCTCGTATCTGTAGAGGCGACGATGTCTGGACAGTCATGTTCCATCCGACCTGGGACATATTTACATGAACCGACCTCCCCTTCGTGCCGGTTAGTGTAGTAATACATGTTCGCAACAGAGGCGTAATCTAAGATGAAGTCACGGTATCCAAATTCTGAATGAAACGATCTGTGAGCTCGGAGACGGTATCATCAGATGAGCGTATAAATGTGCAGAGATATATAGCGAGAAAATGTGTGATTAGGCAGGGCCGTACGAGTTGTCTTCAACAACCCCTTCCGGAGAGATCGTGAAGCGCAGCCCATCATGCGATGGGCGGAGCCAGATCGGATGCCCTTCGTCGAGCCGTTCGATGCACTTCTCCTCCCCGGCGCTGAGTTTCCCGAACTCCGATACGTCCTTGCCGCCCACAACCTCGCCGATGGTGGTATACTCCTCATGCGAGATCTCGTGGCCGAAGCCAATGAGGTACGAACGCTGGGCATTGAGCCGCCTGGAGCAGTTCACCGCCTCCTTGATGCCGTAGTGCGAAATGTGCGCGATGGGGCGCAAGCAGTCCACAATGGCGACGGCGTACGGCTTGCGGCGGCCACCGTCGAGGGCGGGGCGCTCCAACAGCTCCCATGAGTCGTCGGGAATGAGGGACACATCGGAGAGGTACACGATGGAGTCTTGGATCTCGAAGCCGTAGCAGATGTACGGATTCACCTTTGGCTCGCTGTCCTCCGAGCTGCGGCGAGACGAGGGAGGCGAGGGCGAGGACTTGGACGAAAGCGGCGTGAGTTGCGTGAGCTTCATCGCAGGGCTGGACGGCGTCAGCAGACCGTTAGGCGGTATGAAGGACAAGAATGGCGTTGATGGGGTCGTGGCTCCCGATTGCATGGGAGTCGAGTGAGCGAAGCCAGGTGGCGGGGCGGCAGCCCAGGTGCGCCCATGATGCACTGCATGCACGGTGAGATGCAGGGAAGATCTACGGGTCAGATGTACAGCATACCTTTGAATGGTGTGAAGATGATCCCCGACCCTTCGATCTCCACAGGGACCTTGTCCTCGAAGATGTGCCATATGAACTCGGGCACCTACGTATCAGATGTGTAAACTCGCGCGCGAGACGGAGGCATGCTTGGCGACTTACGTCGCCCCCTCCTGATCTGAACTCTTTGTTGACCATGTAGGGGAAGGATCGCTCAACCTCGACGAACGTGGCCTGCGAAACATAGACGTCGATGTTCTTCTGTATCGCCCCGCGCAACGTCCACCCTGCAGACTCTCAATGAGAACCTCCTCCCGGTCAAACAGAAGCAGACGTACCCCGCAAATCGTCCAGCCCGTTCATCGCTGCAACAACGCGTCAAAACAGGACTCGGCAAGCATGAGGCGCTCTGCTCACCATCAGCGTGTGCATGGGTGATGAAGACGGCATCGATGCGTCTCAAGTCGTACTTTGGAAACCACTCAACGGCCGCTGCTTGGAAGTTCTTGCCAACGTCGATGACGATGGTCCTGCGCACAAGACCGCATTGAGCGCGGGCTAAAATAAGATAGACCAGCCACTTACCGCTTCCGCCCGTCCTTACCGTCAATCCGCATGACCGCAGAAGTGTTCCGGCGGACGTTCTTCTTGCCATCGGGCGTGAGCGTGGCAAGGCATGTCCGGCATGGCTTCTCTTCGGGCCCTGCGGTGAGACAGCTCACGTTGGGGAGACTGGAGGACGTGCCGGTGCCGAGGAAGATGAACTCGATTCCGGGGTGGGCTGGGGCTGGGGTGATAGTCATGCTGGGCAGTTTGACGAGTGTTGAAGGACGAGACGAGAGGTTTATAAAGAGTCGCCAGCGAACAGCCTCTCCGCGCGCTCAGACACGGATTCCGGGGATCAGGGCGCTAACGGAGGGCAGGACCAATGGAGGACTGTCGGAGGACTGTCAAGGACTGTATTATTTTCCAAGGCCCAGATACAGCGTGCGTGCGAACGCGCGGTGCGATAGACGACTACAATCGCCGGCTGGACATCTCCGCACCGTCGTCACTTTGGCAATTGGAGGTGTATTCGGCGCAGTTCGCCACCGATTGCAGACCTAGGGTCATCGGCGAAATTACAACGGAGATCTCGTCTTCGTCCTGCGGCAGAACCCGAAGGTCCAAGGAGATGCAACTGTCGGTCACCGTCGGGCTCAACTCGGCAAACCTGACATGGATACACATCCTCTTCGAACCTCCTGCCATCTTCCCACAACCCCAGTCCTCGGTACACGGCCCACTATGTCCGCTGGTATCACCCTGCACAGAATCTTATAACACAAGACAGCCGAACCGCCAACCGAACACCAAGGCCTCAGGTTTCAGCGGAAGAGACCTCCGGATCGATGACTCGAACCCGAACCGCGGCCAATCGACCCCACCGACCTGAGATCAATAACTGGATAACGTCGTGTTGATACATGGGGTAAAACACCATTTGACATGAAACATCCCCACAGATGCGGGTGGACAACCGAGGACGACGGTCACTGATAGTCTTCTCCCATACTCGTTCCTTCATTTCGTGAATACTGCGAGAAAAGCCCATGAACACTGCTCCGTGGGGAAGCCGTTGACAGCACTCACTTGAAACGACGTCCTCGTCTTGTACCAGGTGGTTCAACCCGACTTTTTGCGCGTGCGGGGAAAACTTGGAAGACTTGCCCTGGGAAGCATCAGAGCGTCAGGGAATATTGTAGCCGTAATCCTTCGCAGTTCCAATCGCAACTCACCCTGGATCTCAAAGTTAGTTTGCTTCAGACCTGAGATGATGGAACATGCTCACCAGACCAGCGCATACCGGAAGTTTGCGGACAGAGATCGATGTATCCCATTGCAGACATCCTGAACGGCAATTTCCGAGACCATTGCATGGTGAGCGATGGTGAGCAACCCGAGAAATACCCCGCGTAAACCTGCGTACCTCGATCGTCGCTCCCTTGCGCATGCAAATGGGATCAGCCAAGTCGGGATGTGCTCCCCGTTTCTTGGTGTACACTTTGACCAGGTCGAGCTCCTCCCACATGCGGTCGATAAGGTATGTTAGGCTGGAGGGTTGCTCCATGAGGACAGGCAACGAGCGGGCAAACGCGAAACTCACTTTAAATCCATCTCGCAACTGATTACAACCGTATGGTCCTCGTGAGCAAGCTTATCCATTTGCTCCAGGCTTATCGCATCGATTTTGTTGTACACATCTGTAGGCACGAGGTCAGAACCTCCGACAAACGGCGACCAACTCATGAACGGACAGAGGCAAGGAATATATTTCCTCGTTCCTGAGGGTCGGTAATTAGTTGCACACCTCCATCGAGTATGAAGACCCACCAATGAGCACGTCGATGAACTCGTCCGTGGTAATCTATTGGGATCTGTTTACCCATGACTTTGCAAGTACAAGACGAACGACATACGTCTTCCCTGATCATGACGTCACAATTGTGCAACTTATCTGAATCTCAACTCAGTCGCAAAATCGCCGAGGGAAAGAAACAGACGCACATCCTGCGAGAATTGTACGGATCGTCTTCTCGTCTGTTCTAGTGAGCTTCACAGTGGCAGTCAACTACGTTGCGAAGTAAAGACTAGATTGTGGATAAGACGCCGAAGAACGGACCGTGATCTGGACAAGATGATCAGCCATACAGCGATGACTGTGTTATGAGATGCGCACTCCTCCTGTTGTCTTGCGCTTGAAAACAACGTCTGGCCGTTTTTTGTTCAGGCGAATGCCGACAGCATCCAATTCGATCTCCAATAATCTTCTTTGCTCTTCGGATTTTGTAGAGTCCAGCATAATGACGATAAGGTCTGCAGTTTTTGCTGTAGATACCACCTGTCGCCCACGACCACGGCCTTGACTCGCGCCTTCGACAATACCTGGTAGATCCAGCAGTTGAATCCGTGCACCCTCATACTCGATAACACCGGGGATGGCCTGTGAAGAACCTCGTTTCAAGGACGTCAACATCGACTTAGTAGTGCCTGCCTACAGTGAGGGTGGTGAACTCGTACGCAGCAGTTTCGGACGCTGTGTGCGTGACCTTGCTGAGCAGTGTAGACTGGACAGATCTTCAGAATGTCACTTCACAAAAGAAACGGGGAAATACATGCCTTGCCAACCGAAGGAAAGCCAATCAGGGCAACTCTGGCATCACCAGACTTTTGGACGTCAAATCCTGTCCCGGCTCCACCTGATTTTGTTGCGGGTTCGAGGAGCTGGGCGCGATAACGCGCAAGCTTTGCCTTGAGGAGACCGAGATGGTACTCGGTTGCCTACTTTCGCGCTTGTAAACGCGGCAGCACGTCTAGAAGTGAGACTCCAGATCACCTTATTCTTCTGGGCTGTGACATCGCGTCAGTGGGTGAACCCATGGCGTACATGATGAACCTTACTCCTCGCCATCTCCTCTGAAGGGCGACATGTGTGAACGATCGTTCCGCGCCGTGGGAGCGCGACAAGGCTTACCCTCAATCTCCTTGATCTGGAGATCGGGTCAGCGTCCAGTAGTGCGACTGTCTATATCGATGCAGACCTTTTCTACGACACCCATGATGAGCAGAGATGAGGAACAAGCCCGGAATTGTTTGAGGGAAGAGCGAGCAAGACGTCACTTGCAAAGGTACGCGTGAGATGCAACCTCATCAGACGCCCAATGTAGCTGTTAGGATAGGATAGGATAGGATAATACACATGTTTCTCGCGCTCAAAGTCTAAAGGTAAGGAAGTCAAGTCACGTTAGTTGGAAGTCCTTCCTGCCAACTTCCTGCCTGAGGCTTCCTCGCGTCTTTCCACTTGACCTCCTCGTCTCTCCTCGACAGTGTGCCGCCGCACATGCCAAGGCATACCCCGACATTATACCCTCATGCAGAAGTAGATGCTACGCAGGACGAGGACTCTTGGGACCCTCAGCCCCTGCGCCCGACTTCATACACCGCCTCTTCGTCGTCCTCCGGCACCTCTTCCATCCCAAGCAGACTCAAGTCCCGCCACAAATCGTATTCACCAGCCTCATCGTCCAACAACCTGTCATCCAACTCTTCGTCCTCACAGATGCCACAGTATTCTGCGAAATACCACGACATATACTCTCAATTCCTGAGGCGGTACCGATCCCGTCCTGAGGATCCTAGGAATGACCCGGACAGCCACGACTTCCAGCGAGGACTGGGGCAGCTCGTCGATGGTGGAGAAAGCGATGACGAAGATCTGGGACGCGTGTCCTTGGACAATACGGCAGAAGGTCGCGACAAATTCTCATCTCTCATGCTGGAAACTGAGCCTCTCGAACCGGAAACGCTCGAGGACAGAGAGCGCCTTGAATGGCAGACCATGCTCGCGTCCGTCCTCGACGGCGATGTGCTCAAGTCTGAGAAGACGCGAATAGCCGTCGCCCTTGCCACTTCCGGCGAAGAGCAGAATAACTTCCACTTGAACATATGGGTGGGCATCAGAGCCAAAGTACGCGGACGGGGAGAGGACGAGGAGCGGAAACAGTTGGAGGAGAGGCGTTTGATGACTGTGGACCCTGTCATCAGCGAGGTCTTGCACTTCCGCGCAAAAGACCTCGACATCAACGCGGATCCCGGCGCAAGCGCTCTCAGGCAGGTGAACGAGGTCATCCGCCATCTCGACATCGTGCACACCCTTTACCCGACGCTAAAGGCGTTGCAGCTGGACAAGCCCATCGTCGGAGACGCGAACTTCCAAGCTCATCGCGATGCTCTGATCACTTGGTCCAATGTCTTCACCTCGCTTCGCAGCCAGATCGATGTCCTGCGGAAATGGACGGGAAGCGAGACTTTGGACGTTACAGCACCTGGTACCAACCCAGAGAGCCCTCTGGGAGTTAGGTACATGCAGCTGGACAATGGGCCAAAGGCCGATGGGACAACGTTCCTTGAACGCGTGTTGAAGGAGGAGTCTATCCAGATGACGTTTGCGAAGGGCTTCATGACCACGGTCCACAACCTCATCGGCGCCGCTCGAGACGCTCAAGTCAACTTGGCTTCGCTAATGAAGGAGATGAACCTACCGTCCTTTGAACGTGAGCTGCTTCCCTTGATCTCTTTCCCAACGGAACTGGCTCTCGCGAGCTTGCGCGTGCGTCTGGACTACGCGCAGAAACTCAAAGACCCAGAGGTTCTTATAATCGACCAGATGGCGGACGACCTCAAACTCAATATTGGGATTGCCTGTACTCTCAAGCGTCAATACGAAGCGTTCTTGTCTCCTGACCCTGGAGGCAACTGGAATCTGCCCCAGTGTATCAGCGAAGACTATGACGTCGTCGTACTGAACGCCTTGACCTTCTTGTTCAAACTGATCCACTGGAAGTTGAAGAGCGGTGCCAAAGACATCTACTTCAAGGAGACTGATGTCATCGAGACTCAATGGCCGACATTCAATGATGTCGCGTTGACCGTTTCAGGAGGGTCCTCTATGGTCGCCGAACAGCTATGGTGGGTTACCTTCCATACCTCGCTATCGATATCCCCAGCCTGACACGTTGTCCTAGTTCTCTGACCAACAAGCTCATGGTTCGCGTCACCAATTTCTTTGATACACAAGTCAGGGTGCCCACCCCAGAGAGGCCCTACACCCGACATTCTCGCAAGTCCACGGAAGGCCAGACAAATGGGAACGGCAACGGCAATCTGAATGTCGCCCGCAAGGTCATGACCGATGACGAGATGGTCATCTGGTACGGCAAGGTATTAGACAGCGTCAGGCTGCGGTACCGCAAGTTGCAACGATTCGTACGGTGAGGATCTCATTATCTGTCAGATTCTTACCTCGCTAACACTGCGTTCAGTCTTATCAATCAAAGGTTCACCAACTCGGCGGAATACACACTGGAAGATGCCTCTCTTGAACTTGTCATTGCACAACTTGTGGAGACAGATCACCAGTTAATCTACACACAAACATATGAGGAGGAAGGCACGTACATCGTGGCTTCGCCGTCTCTTCGCGAGAAGCCAGAGCATATCCGGCGAATTCTCCTAGAAGCTTTCCACGTAACGGAGCTCGTTGAGGATGACGGTCGCAAGATCGTCGATATTTACGACTTGGACGCCGAATATCCCGATGAAGCCGGCTATCTTCTCGTCCTATCTCCTCTCAATCGTTTCGTTTGGAACGGCGCCGTTCTAATGCTGGATATACCCGAGATAGATCTCGACCTCAGGGACGATCGCATACGGTTGATAGCTGATGGATCGCAACACCGTCTACTGTTGGCGAAGCAACACTTCGCGGACATCTTCACAGTTCTTGACGAAGATGGAATGCCTATACAAACTGATCTCAGGCCGTTGACTTGCATTGCGGAGCAACAGGCGCACCTTCCCAGAGTCAACCGGGAGTTACGGAAAATCGGGCGTGCCACGAATCGTTTGGCCGAATCTATCGTGGACTCCGTACATCATGTACGGAGCTCGTTGCGGGAGGCGAATAAACGACAAGATTTACTCGAGAGCTGGTACCTCTTCGCGTCTGAACACGGTCAGCATGTGCAAAAATATATGGACCGCACTACGCTCCTCAAGTTCAATCGCCTCCTCGTCAAGTTAGCGATATCATGGGTGTCCTTCATCTGCGATGATTGCGACCCCAACGAACGGAAGACGTTCAAGTGGGCTGTCAACGCTCTGGAATTCACCCTTCATCGTACGCGGCGCAACAATATCCTTCAGCTCCCGGACGACCAGTTCGAGATGTTGCGGCAGAAGGTTGCAAGCTGCATGACACTCCTCATTAGCCACTTTGATATTCTTGGCGCTCGATCTATCTCGGAAGCCCGGCGGGAGAAGGAGCGGCAGGAAGAGTTCCTGCGAAAGCCGGTGAACGACTCCTCCCTTGACCGCGACAACGAGCTCCTGCGCTCGGTGTCGTTCTCGTCCATCGGGCAGAATGAGCAAGTCGTCTCTGGGGGATATCTCGACCCTTCCATCGCGAAGTTCTGGGAGAGGACCACTCGAGCCGTCGAGAAGCTCGAAGGCGAACGTGCGAACATCACGTCGGAACAGCGTATGACGGGCCGCGTACTCGATAATGAAAAACTGGAAGACCGGTCTCTCGTCTTCTTGGCTTCCTTCAGCTCCAACATTTCCATCCGTTGGCAACAGGGTAGGTTCATCGGCGCAGGCGCGTTCGGCTCCGTCTACTCTGCTGTCAATCTAGACTCGGGTTCGTTGATGGCGGTGAAGGAGATAAAGTTCCAGGAGCTTGCGGGGCTGCCCAGCCTGTATTCGCAGATTCGGGACGAGCTCCGCGTCATGGAAATGCTGCACCACCCGAATGTCGTTGAGTATTACGGCATCGAGGTGCACCGGGACAAGGTTTATATCTTTGAAGAGTACTGTCAGGGCGGCAGTCTAGCCGCGCTGCTAGAACATGGGCGGATTGAAGACGAGGGCATAATCCAAGTGTACACTATGCAGATGTTAGAGGGTTTAGCTTATCTGCACTCCAGGGGCATTGTCCATCGCGACATTAAGCCGGACAGTGAGTTTATACCCAATTCACTGTTTCCTTCCTGAAATCATCGTTTCTTTAGATATCCTGTTGGACCACCTCGGCGTCATCAAGTACGTCGACTTCGGCGCGGCCAAGATCCTTGCCCGGAATCAACGCTCTATGCAGCGGTCTCGTCGCGCTCCTGAAGGAGGTTTGGGTGGCGGCCTCGGCATGAACAACAGTCTGACTGGCACACCGATGTATATGTCGCCCGAAGTCATCAAGAACGACATGCGTGGTCGCTATGGGGCTATGGACGTCTGGTCTCTCGGCTGCGTTGTCCTCGAGTTCGCCACCGGGAAGAAACCCTGGAGTAACCTCGACAACGAATGGTAATTTGTCTCCACATCCTTCCGTCGCTGGAAACTCACGAAGCGTATTTTCCAGGGCCGTCATGTTCCATATCGGAGTTGCCACCCAGCACCCGCCCCTGCCAGAACCTGACCAGTTGAGCGAGCTAGGCATCGGTTTCATTAAGCAGTGCTTGACGGTGGACCCCATCGTGCGCCCAACAGCCGTCGAGCTCATGGACCACCCATGGATGCTTGAGTTCCGCGAGGCGCTGCTCAATTACGAAGAGGCCGAGATGGCGACGAGTCCGCCTGTCGAGCTGCCTTCCGAAGATAACTACCAGGACGCGACGGTTGCGCGGCAGGCTGCCATCATCCAGGAGAAGGAGGTCGAGGCCATCCAGCTGTCTACTCCTACGATGTCACCCATGGACACCCCTACCCCGCACGACACACCGATACCTATTGAAGACACTGTCCTATAACGCACACACGTTTCGGTTATTCATTGCACTTGTGTTATGTTTTGTTGTACACCACGCTTGCATACATGCTCCATGTCGTCCTGTACTTTACTCATCGTCACACTCATCTCTGTACATCTAATAGGAACAACACCACACACGCATTCGGAAGAAATTTTAGTCCATTGTTCATATTCACAGAGAAAGTAAAATTATCAGGCTCGGTTTTGATACATAAAGCAGATTACCACGCTGTGGTATAGAACGACAAGAGACGACACTAGATGACAAACAGACAAACAGATAGATCACTCAATGACCCAGCGGGCTTTCGCGGTCGCGGTAGAACCTCCGCTACTCGACCTTCCGCGCCCATCCGACGAAGTACTCGCAAAGCTCGTGAAACTGTGTTGGCTGCGGTCGCTGCCGTGGCGCACGAGGGGCCGCTGCCCAGTGGAGGACGTCGGCGAGCCCCCGGTGTACGCGGCGGCCGGCTCGGCGATGTCGCTGCTGCTCTCGAACGGCTGCGCCGAGGAGTTGTAGAAGCGAGGGCCCTTCTGGCGGGCGCCCGCGGGGAACATCTGGCTCGGGGGTGGGACCTCCGTGCCGGAGCCGAACGCGGCTGAGAAGGTGGGGATCGGCCGATCATTGGACGGGAAATCGAACTTCTCCTCGTCGGACCCCTTCTCGCCGTACAGCGGAGCAAAGTCGTCTCCAGAGAGGGGCTCCTGGGCGTTCACTAAGTCGCGCATTGGATCAGCGAGGTGGGTGAATAAGAGAACGCATCGAGGGCTTACAATAGCGTGTCAATCCTTTGTCAAAGTTCATGCGGCAGGCCAGGCCGACGAGGAACGCCAACAACGTCAGGATCGCAGAGACGGTGGTGACCACGCTAAAGAAGCCCCACTGAACGAATGTCCAACGGAACGTCGTCGAGTCGAACATGACGCCGAAACCGAGGAGGTAGAGCACGGACAGAACGAGGAAGACAACCATGGGCGCCTTCAGCTCCCTTCGGACGGCAAACCAACCCTGGAGATGAAGATCAGTATTACGCAAATATATTGATGGTCTAGGCAATACCATGACGAGCCAAGGGACCAACAGCTGTAAAGCGCGGTGTAAGCTGAGGAGTTCTGCAGAAGGGAACAAATCTACTTACACAAAGGACTACGGTGAGCAGGATCTCGTATAGTTTAGCATGGACTGCTTGAATGGCGATCGCGCCATTGTAGAGCTGATCTATCCACAACCCCACTGCCGCAACCACGAAGAACAAGGAGAGTTGGATGATGATCGACAGAGTCAAGACGAGCTTATAGATGCGGTTGATAGTTCTCGAAGCACCAACTCGCTTGAAGGTCTGCCATCCGAACAGCTATTGCAAGCCACATTTGAGCTGATACGATCAGAGTGAGATACAGATAGGCACGGACCTTGATCAACCGGAAAGACAAGAAGGCAGAGAGGAGAAGAGCCGCCGCGTTCAGAGCCACACTGGGAATTTCTGCATGCGCACGAGACGACCAGTAATTTGGCAGGAGGTTGACTTGGCATGCCCCATTGGTAGTGAGGCGCTTGAAGTCGTTGTGGAAGGCATTCGTGGCGTAAACTTGGAACCCTCCCCAAGCCGTTGCCGACAGATGAGTGAGAAGCGAAGCGACACTACAAAGCAATGATAAGCGATTACGTTACTCCAGGAGATCAAAGTACACACATGTGTGGAATCGACTCGTTGAGTAGCTAAGCAAGCCATGAGTGGGAACCAGAATACAGGACACATACAGACGCACCGCGACAACTGAAATACCTAGCAGCCAAACCTGGAACGCTACGAAGGCGATGTCTTCGCGCTTGGTGTTATCCAGGCTGTGGGCTGTGATGAGGCAGATCCATCATCAACGTTTCTGGACACTCACGATTGGACAGGCCAATTCAATGCAACGAGGCACTTGTTGTCCAATGACACGGTTGCGTTGTTATAGCCGAAACCATTCAAAGTCACGCCAATCTGGCCATTCAGTGTGAATGCGCGGACATCCGTGAGATTACCCTCTGGCTTGGGTCCACCAAAGAGAGTGCGCTTCTTGTGATTGTGTTCGTCATTATCCCCGGCTCCGGCGTCGGCTGTTTGTGAAGGTGCGACGATTACCTTCACCACAGTCTTCGTGACGGTGGCGCTCACTGACGTCGGCGTAGCGGCAGACGTGTGCGCAGTGATAGATGCTGGCGCCACCGAAGTGGGATGAGCGGACACGGACGCCGGCAGGGATGCGACGGAAGATGAGCCGACGGAGGACGTGGGAACGGAAGACGTGGGAGAAGCGGAGGAAGAGCTGTTACCGGATCCGATGTATGCTGCTGTGTTGAGAGTGCCAGTGGTAGCATTGGTTACAGTACCATTCCAGACGATTTGGCATGAATTTGTGCTGAGCGTGGAAGGTACCTGTTCACAGTAGTGAAGCTTCTTTTTGAGGACGAAGAAGCCGTGAGCGGTAGCATGGCCCTCCTCTACGAGCCCATAGAGGAAATTGGCGGCTTGGAGGTTGATGGAGAAAGCCTGGACCTGGAAGACGACTTGAAGGACACAGTGGAGGACGGAAAAGACGAGATAGAAGGTGGCGATCCGAGAGGAAGTGATTCTCTCCCACTAGGGAAGGTAAGAGTATCAGTACGCTGCACGATAAGACCACCAATGAGCTGTAAGTGCGCAACACCCTCTCTGAGGTCGAGATGTTGAAACGGGGAGGAATGAGAGCGAATTTCATCGAGAGGGGCGCGTGCCGTAGAGATCAATGCCAGGATGAAAAGGGAACGCACAAAGATGTTCAGCTTTGCAGAAAGCGGGAAGTAAGTCCAGAAGCGCATTGCAGAGGGTCTAGGGGCTTGAACATAAGGAGTTCTGTGAGGAATGGATGAAGCTGTGAATGATGCTCACCGACGCGAACGAACGAAAGTGCAGGAAGCTGGAGGTGTCGGAAAGACGTGAATGCCACTAGGGCAAAGGCGAAAGAAAGGGAGACCAGCCGGGGATGGAATAAAGGAGAGGAAAGCAAAGGACGCTGCTCAGACGGCCCAGCCGAAATGCAGATGGTCGGGAGAGAGAGGAGAGCTGCAGAGAGCGAGCCTCCAGTGTAACGAGCGTTGAGGCGCTTTCGCGGGATCACTGCTTTCCCACGCCCTGATCAAGCGACGGCCCGGTCCGGCCGGTCATCCCTCCCGTCGCCATGGCGGCCCTCCAGTCACTGCTCCTCCTCCGGATTGCCCGCTCCCTTCACAAGTTCTCCTTGTCTCATATTCACTCCCTCGCAGTATTCTCTCCATGGCCCTTCGCGTCTGGCCTGCTGTCTGTGATGTCTTACCCTCATCTACACACGCTGCTAAATATACACATTCTATTATCACCGCGCATGCAGTGATTGCTACCAGTAGTCTCAGTCCCCTTCCCTCGCATCTGCACCGGATTTGACAAGGATTTGATGCTCTTTTACCTTCACCACCCTCGACCTCTTCCGCACGGCCTGGAGGCCGGGTCCGCTCTATCTCTCAGGCCTGTAGGGCCGTCAGTCTCAATCTGTCCATCAGTGCCGCTTCTTTGTACACATCGCGAGAACAGGATACATGTACTGACATCCACTGCCACTTTTATCGCTACAGCAATACGAATAACAATATTCCGTTCTTATCACACGTCCAGGGCAGACCGGCCAGGACCATCTCTATCCCTGGTACCACCGTCGGTCGCCCAAAAACCAGTACGTCTGTCTCTCTTCTTCTTCGCTAAGTGCCATCATCCCAGACATGCACACGGCATGACCCACTCGTTTCTTGATGAAGCCTTCCTCGTGGAGGTATCGCAACAAATCAGCGACCTCTTGTCGGTCGTACACAGACCGCAATCGCCACCTAATCTCGCTCTATATAGCCGCGGGATCAGCGCACAGCCTGCAATATACACGGGCGTAAGTGCCGCACCTGTGCGATTCCCGGGCGGTATACCACAGCGCCGATCACGGCGCGCAGAGCGGCCTCCCAGATCTCAGGCACCTTGAGGCCAGAAATGTCAAGCCACCGGCGCGGCAATATCCGCGCGCAGGGAGTCTCGCACACCGTGACCGTCCAGGCGTCGGCGTAGTATGCAGACACTAGCACTAACGAGGAATAACCTGCGCAGAACACGAGGGGCGGCGTTGAGTCCATCAACTGATCGACCACAGCAGCAACACTGGCGCCATCGAAGCTCATCGGGCCCGGGAAACTCTGCACACTGTATCAGACTTGTGAAATGTGCAGAAGGAGGAATGATTTACCAGCAGCTCTTCCTTTGGTACCCCTTTCTCACCGGCGTCTTGAAGGACCTTCATTAATTGGCGGCAGATCTCTTGTTCGCGATTGTCAAGTCGCGATATGACCACAAGCTTCTCGGCATCCAAGCATGCTTGGCAGTCGACGATGCCATCCGATAGTCTTTTGCAACATCCCGGTTTGTCGGACACCGTGAAGCCGTGCTCACCGGCGTCCTCGCGCTCCGAAGCAGACGTCGGGGACGTTGCACGCGGGCTCTGTTGCTCGTCTGTCGGAACCGAGCTTAATTTGAAAGAGACGAGGATTCTTGTTTCAATGTGGTCATCGTCTATTCGCCAAGACCATTCAGACAGAGCCGATGGCTATGTTCGCGTGTTGCTCACCTGCTTTCTTGCTATTGAAGTCAAGTGCCGGCCGAGCGGCCTTTGCCTCCGTCGTGTCGACCTGGAAGTTGACCTACAGAAGTGTGAGCATGCATTCCATGTCCCTTGATACACATTGTTATTTAAACAAACCTGGCCATTTGATGCAGCCTCGACTAACATTGCGAGATCACCGTCTGATGCAAGCAGTGGCCACTCTCTATAGGCCTCTTCCTGGTCCCTACACAGCGATTCCAGGGTGGCGGCGTCTTGAAATGTGTCTCGGGATACGGAACCGCCGATCGCATTTTGATTACTGCAAAGCCGAAGAAGTCAGCCATGGCAGATCAGCCATTATGCCAACACGCGTACATCTCAGAGATTTTCATAGTCCTTCCAGGCTTCGATTTGTGTGGATCTCGGACGAGCTTTGACAGGATGCCGCGGGCGAGAAGGTTCGACTTCGCGATGGAGACTGGTTGCTCCCCTAACTGATGCAGCAGGTTCGAGGCCCTCGTTGAGTCATAGCTCTCGTTTGGGGTTCCGAAGACCATCTGTTCTGCAAGTCAGTAGGCGCAGCAGCATTTAGACAACTTCTTACTTTCAACGCCGCCTCTGCCAAACGAACCTTGTCAGGGGACGTGTCGGAATTAGTCGGGATAGGATCAACCTCTGTGGTAAAAGCATTGAGCACGAGATTCTTTTCACGACCTTCGTCGACAACTAGGTTCCACATGAAATCCCAGAGCGGTGCTGGAGCGGGCTTGCTGATGACATCCCACGACGACTGAATTTGAGAAATATCCCTCGGAAGTGCAATGCTTGACGTTTCATGCGACTGCAGGAAGCCCACCCGTCTACGACCCTATATTAGTATATGAATGTGACAGCTGAGGCAGTACATACAACGCGATCTTGTCGACGTGGTTTCGTAAGAATTGGATGTGCTTGACGAGATCGAAGTTCGTCAAACTCTTTGGGTCGGGATCGGGTAAGAGCTCGGTACCCCTGTACTGTGTCCACAGGGTATACCATCGCTCTTGTAGGCGTTTCAGATAGGCATCGTTGCCTGGAAGCTCTCTCTGCGTTCCAAAACGCTGTCGGACGGAATTTTGCGGTACGGCCGGGAAAACCTGGTGCAAAGCCGACCAATCCATGCGCGTGCCAGGCGGGCACCGCGCTCGAATTATGACGCATGCATCTTGAGCGAGTTCGTCGAACTGGCTATTCCACTGAAATCGTGTTCTTCTTAGCTTCCCCCTCTCTGCAGGTTCTTCGTCATCCTCGTCTGTCAAACGTAATCAGAGGTTAGACGACATAGCATGTGGCAAGGCTTACCATCCCCCTGCTTTCGCCTCTTGCGCTTCTTCTTGGGTCGCGCAGGATTCCGCATGGGCCCTTGCTCCGCAATAAGCTGCTCCACCGGCTTGCCTTGCAAGCCGGTTGCAACTGGTGCCGGGATTGCAACCGGAGCTCGCTGGAGAGTCGGCCTTTGTGCGTTCGCCAGCAACGTTTCGTTGACCTGCGCAGCCTCCTGTATAGCCTGCCGGACCTCTCGCTCCCATCGTGAAACGTCCTTGGTGGCAATGGAACTCAAGTACCGAGTGCGCACACTTGTCACTCTGGTTGCAGCCGTCCCTTTCAGAGGCTCAGGATGAACGCGACGAACGAGCTCCTCCCAGTCCTTTTCCCTTTTTGCCTTCGCGTCTGCGGCCTTGTGCGCAAGCATGATCTTCTCCTCCGCTACCCTTTTTGCCTTGTCCTCAGCGGACACGACCTTCGTCCGCGATCGCACTTTCTCAAGCTCATGCCTATGTCGACCATGTGCCTTCCGGAAGAATTCTTCAACTGTGGCGATGGGCGCACTGACGACGTGGCATATCTTGGCTAACTTCTCGCGTCCGCCATCAGCATCGTCGAGGGGGGTCTTCCCACCGGGATATACCACGAACTTGCTCAGGTACTGGCGCTGATGCCACGTGAGTTCGTACGACGGGTTCCACCACGACTTTTGCTGGAAGTTGCGGGCCGGTCGCACGTCGTAAGTCAGTGATTCAGTCGCGGGCGCCGGCTCGGGGCATTTGACGCTCTCGGCAAAGGTGCGGTCTCTCGAAACGCGCTGCGCGTCTTGCCAGAATGCCTCCGCTTCTTCCCGTGTTGTGACTGACATCTCCTTCCAGAGCGGCGGTGAGGTATCCGATAGAACCCAGAGGTATAACGGCGCGTGCGTGTTGAATCTCCAATAGACTGGGGCGTCCCCCCGCCCTTTCCTCGTGCTCAGGTCGCCATCGAACGCATCGAATGCTGTTGGATGGTCCCCGTTCGGCGCGCACTGGACCAGAGGATTCTCCGAGGTCGATGGCTGCAAAGGAGTGATCAAGTGGAGACTGCGAAGGATGTCTAACAGATCCATGATGCGCGCCCGAGATCTGGACCTTCCGATTTGGAGGGCAGTATGGATATTCTGCGGAATATCTTTCGCGGGTGTGTTTTTCCCATCCTCCGTCGAAAGAAGACAGGTGAGCTCCTCGTCGTGCACCAAGGTCGACACCAGCGAGCAGAAAACTCCTATGGTGATATCCTCGAAATAATAGGCAACGGAAATAATGCGCTGCTCCACGGAGACGACCTGAGGAGAGGGGCTGGTGCTTGAAAAGGCCGTCAATGAATTCAGGTGTAACTCCCGAGCTCTCAAGGCCGTTCCATGGATGAAGCCGTAATACTGTGCGAGCGTGATCTTCTCCACAAGCAAGACCTCGCGGATGGTCTCGTCATCGTACTCGAAGAGTTGTTTCGAGCGTTCTTTGTTCTTGTTCCAGCGCTCCCATATATCCGAAGGCTTGTCTTTCTGCATGAGTCTAAGGGAAGGAGCAGGTCGCGGACCTTGGGAGAGACTGGGTCCTTCCGAGATCTCGGGCACGACCGTCTTGAAAACCTGCGGCGCTGCGATGACTGGGATAGAGCGCCTGAGTTGATCCAGGAAGGCTTGCAGTTGCGCTTCTGTAACGTTCGGAAGATAGATGATGCGAACAGGACGCTGAGTGCCTGTGGGTAATATAACAGATGTCTTGAGGATCTTGATCTTTCCCCGGCTTTCCATGCTGTCCAGAGTGCTGTCCAACGTCCGCTTGTCCACGCGGATTCCCGGCAAACCACTCGTTGGTTCGCCAGCAGTTGCCATTGCGTCGAGGACAGCCAAGTGCGCGTCTAGGAACTCCTTGGAACTAGTGTTGCAAATCCCTTGTGAATCCTCCATGACCCGGAGAAGCTCGTTCTCTCGTCGCAGATTGGAGACATTGCCTTTCGGCCGACCTCCCTTATTCTTCCCATCCGACCTTGGTCGCTGCTGAGGCTGCTGGGAAGAGTCAATAACAGATGCACCTCTCTTCCCCTGCGACGATTCGTCTTGACTAATGTGGGCATCTTTCACGTGTGCAGAGACCTGATAAACAGGTGAGAATGTTTATGCCTCCACGTAAGATATACACTTACATCGTGCGGTGCTCTCACAGATGGCTCGCGAACAAGAAGAGACGGATCGATGGGGATGTCGAAACTTTGCAAGATCTGCTGTATCTCGAAGGCAATGTCTACATCTTCAGCAGGAGGGCCGGAAGCAGCGGCATCCGACGAGGGAGCAGCGACTGCTTCCAAATTGTCGGCGGCAGTCTGAACACTGAAGTTGGGTTCGGTGGCGGTCTGTTCGACATCTCCTTCACGCCCCTCACTCTCTTCTTCAGCGGGATGGCTAGGCTCAACTGTCTGGGCAAGAGAAGAGCGGGGGGCGTGAGTCCTCCTCTTAGGCTTGTCAAGTGAGACGAAGTCAGGGCGCACGACGGCTTTCGGCTTTCGAATGGAACGTCTCGTCGGTGCCGCTTCCTGAATAGCCGTCGACGGACCGGCTGTAGACTCCGAAATTTCGGCAGGACGTACGTCATCAGGTAGAGTGCTGTCGCCCTCTTCCATAGCTTCAGGAGACGTGTGAGCAGCCGCCTCGGAGTTAGTGTTCGCTCCATCTGGCACGACGAGGTTATCAGAATTCTGGACGGGCTGTGGCTCCTCGGGTGCGGGACTCTCAGGAGGAAGAGCGGCTTTCCGAGGGCGACCTCTCTTCTTCGGGGGCGACGAGTCCTCGACTGGAGGTGCTTCGACTTGGCCTGCAACGGCCTCCTGGTCGGTCGTCTCCGCAGCAGTAGCCCACTTTCTCTTTGGCGGCCGACCACGCCTCTTGGGTTCCGGAGCAGGACTGTGCGGGGATTCTACATCCGCCCCTGCGGCCTCGATGGATGCCGCACCTCCACCGGGCTCTGTGATCGCCGCGCTGGGGTCTCCATCCTCCGCGTCTGGCTGGGCATCATCCGCTTCCTCCGCCTTGGGTTGCTTACGCTGGCGACCGCGCTTCTTGGGCGGGGGAGGGGTGTTGGGAAGTTCGTCCAATTCTTCTGGCGGCTCAGGCACCTTGGACGGCCGGCCCCGTTTCTTTTTAGGTGTAGGCACTACGACCGCATCTGCCTCCCCTTCTCCATCCGGCTCGGCTTCATCGTCCCGTTTCCGTTTCTTGCCGCGCGGCTTCTTCACCGACATGCCCTCATTGTCCACCGAGACTTCCTGCTTCGGTTTGCGTTTCCTAGAGCCCTTCTCTTTGGTTATCTTTTTCTCTGGCTGGGCGACCCTGCTCAGGCTGTCGACGTATCTCTCGACTGTCTTTGGATCGTCGTAGAAATCGGTTGGTGCTAACGGTGCGAAACCGCCCACTTGGGAGAAGTTCACGAAAGAGTATGCACCTCCATGATCGTCCAGGTTCTCCCTGGCGACGATGACACGGTATGACGCAACTGTGTAGAAGCGGTATCGCCTCTCGCGGCCATAGGTTTCCATCATCTGTGCGACTCCATAATCGCTGAGGTGAGTAGGTGGGGGAGACGACTCCAGGCGTTTGAGAAGCAACTCGAGAGTGCGCTTGTCGAAATTGCATAAGGCATAGGAAAGTTCCTATAATATGATCAAACTCTGAGTTCATCGAAACGACTGGACAGTGCTTACATTCAGGGTCATGCCTCTCGTGCCAGCATTCTCCAGCAAGTCAATCATCTGCTTTTGGATGGTGACATTGGCCTTCAAACCATCTGGCTCATCTACCAACAAATCGTGAGCGGCGTATCCAACAGTATAATAGAATTTTTACCTCTTGCTTCTTCATCGTTCGCGAGATCCTCAGCGACTACGGAATCGGGCACAACAGTCACGTTCTCCGTCGACTCGGGAACGGCTTCACCATCGGCACTGATAAGTCGGATGCAAGGGATCTTCGAGTTGCGCTTCTTGCTATTAGGAACCAGGACCCTCTCGACAATCTTCTTCTCCACAAGTTCTTTCAAACGTATTTGGAAAAATCGTCGATTCGTCTTCGTCGGATTGGAAAATCCCTGAACGCTGTATTTCAGAATTCTTGTCACGACGCACGAAAGGATGTCTACGTACAATGGTCACAAGTAAGTTTTGTGATTGATGGATACCGTATGGAGAGTTTTTCAAAAGCTTGACGATCCTGGACTGAATTAAGGGCAGGCTTGATAAATGCCTCTCGTCGATCGGCTCGAATGACACAGCTGGCTTCGACGAAGTAGCCTCCGTCTCCACGTCCGGCTCAACTGCTTCATCCCCTTGCTGCTGCTGACCGGCGGGACTACCTCCTTCGGCTCCCTCCTCCCGAATTTGCCTCCACAGATCGCTGCGATCATAATAATACTTGAGAACGCAGAAATTTGCACCGACTCCTCCTTGTCGGAGCTTGACGACGAGGTCGAGGTCGAGGAGTTGCTTGATCAGATAGAAACAAGCCTTTTGGTCGTACCCAGTCTTCTTCCCGAGGTCGACGACGCTGATACCTGGTTCACGTCCCCGAGCGATGAATTGCAGGGCAGTATAGACCATGGGACTCAATTTTGACGGCTATCGACAAGATCGATCAAAAAAACACGCTACTGAGACCGAATGGTACTGACTCGTGTATGCGATCCAGTAATGGCGGCGAAGCAAGTTTCTGGGTCGACAGCAATTCGGAGCTCATCTCCGTATTGTGCCCTGAGTTCGTCGAATGTCCGTTTTGCGGCATCCGGGATGATGACTAGTTCTGTCCTAGGCGCGGGCTCAGGTATCTCCTCGTTCTCCGCTTTGGCCTTTTTCTTCTTGCTCTGCTGCGGCGCGATGTACACCTCGGTTGTCGTACCAGGCGGCACTGTTCCTACCCGCACGGTGGGCTGGCGGACGACGACGGACCATACGAAAGCAAGATACGCGTCGTCGACGACCTGTGGATGCGATGCGGAGAAGAAATCCGCAATGAAGTCGTGAAGCCGGGAAACATTGCAGCCTAGAAATGCGGCGGTCAGAGCTCTTTTTCGTCGTACAGCAGTTGCATGTCGAGGCCGAGAATCGAACCTCGCGAGTGAGGTATTTGCTATCGCGCGATAAGATGAGGTGGAGATACTCACCGAGATCTCCATCGAAAGAAATCTCTCTGATGCAATGATGTACAAGCTCGTCCATGGGAACTTGGAGCGAGTGGATGGCCTGGGATCTGTAGAAAAACTGCTAAGCCAGAGAATCGAACCAACGACGAGCACGTCGATGACTCTTCCGTCCTGCTGCCGACAACCTCCGGAGCTGGTACTAGGGCCTGTAGAATCTGTCTCCGTCCTGCGGGAATAAAGGAAATTTGTCAATGAGAGAAACGACAGCTTGCGCGCACTGGAGGACAAGACGCTTGCTGAGGATGAAGAGACTCGGAGAGCTAGGAGTAGCAGATTGTGACGCGTTACGTCACCTGCATTGCCTAATCTGGCGCGGTGGCGGCAGCGACTGCCGGCGGCGACAGCACACTGGGCTGCACAGGAGCGTTTCTACGCGACTAGCGACTGCGAGAGCTAGTGGTTTGCATTTCTCGATGATAGTATGTATGAAAGTCTGGTATGTGTGATTATAACAGCATGGTTCTCCAGTAAGCTACAGAGATCATAACTGAGTATGATGCAGGGGGGAGGCACTCAGCTATGTCTAATGAAAAAATCGGGAAATCTAAAGAAATCCATGCTCCGTTAGACGGCAAAAAGTACAGATGGGAGGTGTCGTCGTGGTATGGGCGTCGGAGTGACGCTTTTGATATCTAAAGTGATGGCAATAAAAATATGTCTAAAGCATCACTTCAAGGCCCCATGAGCGAAGAGAAATCCGAACCGAGGAACAAGTCGGCTCTATGCCGAGACATGTGCCGGCTTGTCCTTCGCGTCCTCCCACAGTTGCCGCAAAACATCCGTGAACCCGACCTTCCCCAGCTGCGCATTCTGCTCGAACCGCAGCGCGAGCCAGTTTTCTAGCTTGTCCGCGGCGCTCCGCCACATGTTCATCCGTGTCTCTATCTCTGCTGTTTGATGAAACGCGGTTCGCCCGCCGGGCGCTGGAGAATAACGGATCATCTCGTTACATGTTGCGAATTGGGAGAGAGAGAGGTTGACGGAGGAGATGGTTGTGGTTTGTGTTGACGGGTCAACAAAGGAGATTTCGCGGACGAATGCGTCTTCTGAACCCCCGAATAACTGCAAGGAGGACGGTCAGTCCGACCAGCGCCACGGAAAGTCCGAGAGGGTGCTCACCTTAACGATCCATATTGGAGCCCTCTGCTTGCAACCCAGAATCCGCTCTGTGCGGATGATGCCTGTCCGTGGGTCCACCGTTCGGTCGACAACATCGACAGTCACGACGTGGGAGCAGTGAGGATTGGGGTATTTATGCCACATCCCAATGACAACGCGAGCCCATGAATGACTGCGAGGTGTGTGAGCGATGAGTTGGCACGCTGAAAGACGCGAAGACGTACTCGTAGTTGAAAGATTGAGAGAAATAATGCATGTTGGCGGGAGAAATGGATGCAGAAAGAGAAGAAAATGCGGGGAAGAACCTGGTCGTGAAAGAGGTCGTGTGCGGAGCGGGAGAGGTGCAAAAAGCGGAGCCTGTGAGGGGGCTTTGAGGCAGCCAGTAAGATGGAGCGTGATTACAAACGCCGGCCAATGCCGTTCCGTCCCTGTCCGTGCGCAAATATTGCGCGGCGTTCCGGCAAGCCTCGTTCCCACGATCTATCTCCTAACCCTAATTTCGGGTTCAAATGCAGCGATGACACGCTCGTCGTTGTTCTTGCAGACTCCGAACGTGAATTCACGGGAGGTGAAGGTAAGTCAGCCCTTTGGTCCAGGGTACGTCCGCGTCTCATCACACTGAACCCGGTGGAGATACCCAAATGCCTCGCCCGCACGACCTTTGCTCGCGAATTCAAAACGCTTTCCGAGCGCGGCACCAGCGGGTCGCCGTCGAGCATACCACTCAAAACCTTGGTATCCTCACCATCCTCCTGCGGGCAGGCTTTCTCACAAGCATCACGCGTGGCACGATCGAGGCACCCTCGCCAGAGGAGTTCAACAAAGCCGGCGAGTCACAGCGGCGCATCTGGGCAGACCTCAAGTACCGCAATGACAGGCCCGTGCTCGAGGGCATGCGCCTCATCAGCATGCCCAGCAAAAGGATATTTATGGAGGTTGGGGAGATCAGACGGCTGTGCTCGGGCCGCCGGGCGCAGACGGTGAAGCCGCTTGGGATGGGTGAAATTGCTGTTGTGCGGACGAACAACAAGGAGCATGAATGGGTGGAGGCTCGGGAGGCATTGCAGCTTCGTCTAGACGGGGAGGTTATCTGTCGTGCTCATTGAGCGCATCTCATATATAGTGAGTTTTCTTCTATTCATCTTGTACACCACTGCTTACGATGTAGTTTTTCAGTCTACATACTTTTCCATGCTCTAGTAATTTCATCGCCATTCGGGTCCATACTAGCTTTTCACTCCCATCAGCCAAGCGCGCCGGGGACGGTGCACATATGGTACATTGGGAGAGTACAAAAGTATGTGTTACAGTTCTACATATTGTCCACGTGTAGGTCGCAGTCAAATCAGTGGGCACCTCGTCTCAAGCCTCGCGCTCCTCAGCGACAGCGCGCAATTCGGCCAACCTCGCTTTCATCTTGGGTCTGATGGTGATCACGTCAATGAAACCTCTTTGGGTAGGGATCCGGACACCACTTACACGTCCAGCAACTTTGCCTCCAACGCCTGTTTCTCTTCCTGCAGGGCCAAGCGTTTGTCGGCGTCAAGCTTCGTGCTGAAAGACGGCGTCAGTCACCATAGTAAGTAGACGGGTCTGAGTGGACGACGCACAATACGTATCCCCCCTGACCATCGTAGTGCAGAATCATGGAGTGATACTTCCAAAGTGAAGGCCGGTGAGAGACCGTCAGCAGCGTGATTCCAAGCTCCGTCGCATGGTCCATCATCATCCCCTCTACTTCTGTAGGCACCAGGGACGTTGCTTCATCCAATACAGCATACTGGAGACAGCGTGTTAGCTGGCAACAGAATTTTCTAGAACCTGCGAAGCATACCTTAGGTATGTGATAGAATAGCCGTGCCCATGCGATCTTCTGCTTATCGCCACCGCTGAGGGCGTCTCGCCACTCGCGAGCGCTATCCCATCCACCTTCGCGCTCTACAACGTTCTCCATTTGCACAAGAGATAGAATGCGGAGGAGGTCGCCATCAGAGACGCCCCCTGTGGTGAAGGAAAGATCGCTTCAGCCGTATGGAGGCGACGAGCAGAGGTGCAACTTACGAGCTTCCATGTCGCTCTTGTTGTGTGGGTATATAATTTGGTCCCGAAGTGTGCCGATGGGCAGGTAAGGTCGTTGTGGGATCAAGATAAAGTGATCAGCTGGAGGCTTGTATACAGTTCCACCTGTGAATGGTCAGAAGTTCAGGTTCATTTCATGCAGCGTAATGCAACGGCGATACCGTAAACGGGCCATAGGCCTCCGAGAATTCGGAACAAAGATGACTTTCCACATCCTAGATCCATGTTTAGCAGTCATTTGATTGTAGGTTGCGATATAGCTCACCGTTCGGACCGACGATCAAGAGATGTTGCTGTCATCTGTTCAGTACGGTGTAACGATTCCGAGATAGACAACGCACTCCTGGCTTGACGTAGAAACTCAATGCCTTCACCAAGATGTCTCCATTGGGCGTCACTATGGGCACGTTCTCGAAGCGTATATCCTCCGATTCAATCACTTGTCCTCGACCTTTCAAGACTACGGTTCAATGGATTAGTGTACTTGTTCGAATTTGGCATAATACAAAGCTCACTCTTGGCGTTTTCCTCCGTACTTGCGCTGCTGACAAGGGCCTTCTCAAATTTGCCCTTCTTCGTGTCAGCCATGGTGTCCAGGAGCATCGACACACGAGCAGTGTACCCAGCGAGTTCCGCCAGGTCCTTATAAGAGTACATGACACGGCCGAAAGCATCTAGGCGGCGACGACTTCAGTAAAACAAAACGAGGGTAGAAGGCATGTTGTACCTGATGCAGATAGTAGGAGACGTCGATTTGTGACGAATCCTGAGGTACAATAGTGTAAGTGGTTAAACGAAAGTGCGCACGACCATTCGTACCTTCCGTCCGACTTCCCAGATCCACGCTATGTACTCCAGGAATATGGAAGAAGACTGGAATGCCGCAGAGCACCAACTGCAAATCGCACTGAGAGGACGTTGACAAGCCATTCGAAATTGACGCACCCCGAAGCTTCCCCACAACCATTTCACGATGCCCTCCTCAATGCAGCCATGCCACCAACGCCTACTGAGAACCCTGTTTTCATGCTTGATGAGACCTGCATACTCTCGCTCAACCAGGAGCTTCTCGGTTTCCTCGCCGCCGAAGAAAGCAATCTCTTCTGCGAACTCAGATATCCTGGAGTGCGTGTGACGCACTGCACCGGACAGCTGAGCAGAGAGGGCGGCGTACACTCCAAAAGGAGGGGTGAGTTTGCGGACTGTGAACAATCACTGCGTGAAGGTACTATGAGCGATTGAGTCGGGAAAGATCACGTACGCAACGTGGCGGATAGTTGGACGAATATCGTCAAGAGCACCAAACCCTCCGCACCGACATTTTGTGATAGCTGATAGTTGTATAATATAACGTCGAGCACTGGCTTTGCTAAGTTTGCGTATATTGCTGCTAGGTGGTTGGAGAACTTCTGGATATCGTTTGTGATCATCCTACAACCATGCAGGTTAGTCCTCCTCCACGAAGGGCACTCAGGCGAGTAAAGCTCTTACTGGTCAGGATTCTTTATCCGGTCGTCTAGATTTGCTGCAATCCGAGTCAGGGAGTATTTATAGGCCGGAGTCGAGCGTTCAATTGGAATTAAGTGCTTACACAGTTTGTAGTAGACCTTGCCCTCCGGACCCTCCTGCTCTTCTCCGAGGTATTGTTTCAATACCTCCTCAGTGAGGCGCGTCCGATAGGCGATGGCAAGTTTATTCTGCACATAGCTTAACCAGCTATTGGTCCAGGTCGCGGGGATGGCGACCAGCAGCCATCGCAGGATATTGAAGAGGAAAGGCAGCGTCTGTGCACGAACGAGAGATGCCACGATCCTATGGAGAGAAAAGTCAACATCGCGGTCATCTGACAGCAGCTCAGGGTACTGACTTCCCATCCAACGCTGCAACATAAAGAGAGATTGCCGTGCGGAATATAAGCAGACTGGAGTGCATGACAAGCAAGAGAGCCTCCTTCGAGCGTAAGCTGGGTATCACGATTCTGAGTATCTTTGAGAGCCTTTCGTAGAAGACGGCATCCACCTGGCGAACAATTCTGATCAGACCACTGGGAGGCGTTGAGTCTGACGCACTGCAACCCGGGGAGGTTTACCCGTCTCGCCCTCCTTTCCATCTGCGCGAGCCTTGCCCTTTCTCGATGCGGGGACACTGGGCTTTGCAGAAAGTCCGCGATAAGTCGTGCCCAGCACGTAGACGATGAAGGTTGCGGTGAGGAAGCGCTGTATGAGAGGGCGGCGGGTGGTATAAGCGTTTACGAGCTGCGCGACATGGGCCTTTTTTGGCCTCAGAGTCGAAAGAACCGCCATCCGATGGTGGATGGATGTCGGAGAGAGAGCTTGCCAGTCGAGTGAGCTCCGTTGCTGTAACGGAGTCGTACGGACGCAACTGTTGGCCAAACATGTGAAATCCGAGCGCGGGGTAAACCCACGTGGCCACTGCTCCGCGCCGGCGGCCGCACGCGCGCCCTTTCGACTCACCCGACCACCGCGTTGCCGACCTCCAGCATGAGCACCGCGCTCGAAATCCAAAGATACCTGAAACCCGCCGACATCGAGCAGTCGCAGACACGGGCACTCGAAGTTCTGAACAGATACCACACTGTCTCGCAAGACATCTCTTCGCTGGCTGAAGCCAGCAGCCAAGCACAGAGCCAGCGCGACGCGCTCGCACACGCAGTGCGTGCCCATTTCATACCGCTGTTGATCCTCTCGCGTTTGTGACCTATTCTGAGCAAATCTTCGTAGCTCAGCTGTCAGAGTCTCAGGCAAATCTCACCAGCCTGATCTCACAAGTCCGAGCATCTCTCGCTTCGCATCTACACACCGCTCAGGAGCTTTCACTGCTCAGGCATTCGTTGACGGATGAACTCTCATCGCTCACGTCCGAGCTCGTGTCAACACTGCAATCCGATGGGGGCTCGACACTGTTGGAGGATATAGAGACTATGCACAGGAATCTCAAGGAGCAGGAGAGCATCAAGGTCTACGTTCAGATAATACACCGAGCACTGCAATTGAGGTGCGTGACGAAGCATATGCCGCTTTTGGATATACTCAAAGTCAAACAGCGAAGATGCGGTGCGAGAAGTCCAGTCTACGCGTCCGATTTCCGTGTCGGTGTATCAGTCCCTTCAGACGTTTGTATCGTCGGTGTCCGGAGCGTGTTCAAAGGTGTCAGAAGTCACTGGACAGTCGGACGCTAATCTTCGCATCCTCTCCTTCCTGGAAGAGGTACGGACACGAGCATGGGCGGACATGAAGGCGTCTCTTTCTACGTCAGTACTTTCCTCCGCCGTATACAAGTGCATTCTGACTTTGTTCCAGCCAGCTATTGGCTACGTCCGAGAAGCTCCGGTGGCCACTCCCTGTCGCCACAGACAAGGTTGAGAATGAGGACATGCAGGCTTTTGCTAGGGCATTCCGAGATCTACTCACGTTCCAAGAGATGTAAGCTTATTCAAGATTGACTGCTGCACCCATCTTCACATCGATATCTCTAGTGGGGAACCCTTACATGCACAAGAAGTGAAGAATCCTGAAAAGAGTGGATTATATGCAATCCAAGCTCTCATACAGCCCATACACCAGCGGTTCAAGTACCATTTCGAGGGAACCCGACAAACAAACAGACTGGACAAGGTACATACGTTCTGCCCCCAATGTCCACCCCTGCTTATACGCTCTCCCAGCCAGAATGGTATTTTACACACATCCTCAATGTCTCACACGAACATCGGTCATTCATGGAAAGAGTTGTTCAAAGTCTACTTTCTCCAACCAAATACCACGACATTGATGCTTGGGTGAATCTATCAACTTTCTTGACCGATGCATGATCTAATGGCTCCGTTGACAGCGCGAATTTACTTACAATCTTTTCCCCTTGCTCTCTCGACATCTAAAGCGTTCAATACCCGCAGTACTACCCCATCCACCGCTTCTCGCGCACACCATATATCAATCTCTTGCGTTCGATGTCTCATTGCGGGACGACGGCTTTACTCTTTCTGGGACAATTGCTGGCCGCTCCAGTGAAAGTAAAGAGTGGGAAGGAATTAGTGCAGTTGTGTTGGGGCGGAGAGACTGGTTCGACACTTGGATGGAAGGGGAAAAAACTTGTGAGTGCATTTAGATATTCACGAAGTACGCCTGATCCCTATCATCTCGCAGTTGCCCTCGATCAGTACCATGAAATCATTAGTGCGCAAGATGCATGGACTATCGTGGATGACGAGAGCGACCTGGATGACAGTCGTCCGACTGATCGCGATACCAGACCCACAGTTTCGGCTCGGCAATTGAAAGCTCTGGTAGAGCAGGTGACGGATCGATATTCTCCTCTACCAGAGTTCGGGCAGCGCACGCGCTTTCTCATTACTGTCCAACTGCCTCTCTTGGAGTCATATCACGGGCGCATCTCCTCGTCGTTAGATGCATTCGAGTCATTGTCCAGCGTGTTTGTACGTGCCGTTCCTGGTGCCCTGGGTTCTGCAACGGGAGAAGGTCGGGACAGAGGGCACCTGACGAGCGGCGTCGAGGGTGTGGAGCGGCTTTGCAAAGCTCTAGTCAGTGCAAAGTTTATGGCTTCTGCCATGGAAGGTTGGGGGGAGGACCTGGTGCGTTCTTTTTTCGTATCTCGGAGTCCGATGTTGACGCGCACGGCGACTGTACTAGTTCTTTCTCGAGCTGTGGGCCGAAATCAACCACAAGGCCTCCTTACGAGCTCGTGCAGAAACACATCCTTCCCTCCCTGATCCGAAGGCTGTGACCACCGACGCCCCAGATGGAACCATCTTCGAGGAGTTGGTCCTTCAATACAACAAACTGGTGAGCAGGGCCGAAGACATGATTGTCCAGCAGGTCTCTGGCGAAGTCGAAGGCGCCCTGAAGCCATATTTCTCAAAGTGAGCGAACTATTCTTGTGCGCCTTCGAGCGGTCGCTGACAGAAGTTCAGTCAAGCCACGCCTAGACTCACCCAGTCGGATCTTGCAATTTCCCCGGCGCTGCTTCCCGCCCTTTCCATCCTCTCCTCGCACCTCGCCTTCCTGCGCCGCACTCTCCCCCGCAGAAACGTCACGTCCATCTACCGCCGCGTCGCCACACAGCTGTCGGCGCACATCCTACAGCGTGCCATCCTCTATCGAAGGCCGCACGAGGTGTCCGCCACAGACGGCCAGCTCCTGCACGGCGAGTGCGAGCTGTGGGTGCAGACGTGCCGGCAGGCGCTCGGCACGGGAGCCGGTGGGCGCATCGAGGCGCCGTGGCGGCGGCTGCTCGAGGCGGGGCACATCGTCGGTGCCGATGGGGACCGGTGGGACCGGATCCTGGATACGTCATTCGGCACGCTCGGGGAGGCGCAGTGGGCGGAGGAGATGGAGTCGCTGGTCGGGGGGTCGGAGTTGAGCCGGGAGGAGGTGTGCATGGCGGCCAGGACGCGGGCGGACTGCGATAGATGACACCGCCATCTGCATCAGCGGTTGACAAGTTCGCGTTGACAAGTGCTCCGCTGCGCGGTTCCCTTGATCAGTCGCTGTAAGCATTGGTTGACACGCTGTCATGTTGAAACTGTCCGCTCCAATCTCTCTTTTGCGTGCTTTGGACATTTGCTGCTCTGATCGAGAGATGGACGGGAGCTGTCTGAGCTTGTCCCAAGTCCCAACCACCCGCTCGGGCGAGGGCGCCGCCATAGTACTCCGAGCTACCGTAATATCATTGAAGAGGCAGATCGTCAGACACATACAAAAACAGAAATCCATTGCACAGAAAGCGAGGGACAGCATCAGCACAGCCAACATACAGATACAGCGTAAGAAACCCCAAACCAAGACGGCACGCTCAGATCTTGTACACGATGCTCTCGCTCAGCATGAGCTCGTTCGCCTCTGTCATGACCTGACATGCCATCGTGGCCTCCGCGGTGCCAAACAGCACATCCGTGTCGAGCCCTTCGTTGACCTTCTGCACAAGATCCACCAGGAACATCTGCTCATCGTCCTGGTACGTAGATGCCCAGAGCTTCGCCACGCGCGCCCGGAACAGCTGCAATCTGGGGTAAGACATTCAGTTACATACACGCACGGGGACAAAAACAAAGGCGCGCACCGCTCTGGCCGGATCCCCCCGTTTCCGTTGTCCGTTGGGCCCGGCGGATCCACGTCCATGCCGTCGTCCTGTGTCTGGCTATCGACGCCCCAGATGGGGTCCTGCGTCGGCTGCCGCTGCGGCTCCACAGACTTTGCCTTGGCTGGCACGGGCGCGGCCGTCATGCGCTCAGGTGCGGGCTCCTCTTCGTCGCTCTCCTCGCCCTCGCCCTCCTCCTCGTCGCTTTCCTCCTCGCCGTGCCCGCCCTTGCGGCGCTCGCGCTTGTCGTTGAGCTTGCGCTTCTTGTTCTTGCGTTGCCGCTTCAGCACCTCCTTGTACAGCGCGAAGCGCAGGATCTCTTCCGCCGCCGACGCGTCGCGCTGCTCGACCTTCGTTGACAGGCGCGCCTTGGCGTGCGCGGTGGCTAGGCGGATGAGCGTCTCCAGGGTTCGGGCGGTAAGCGGCGATGTCTAAGCACGAACGCATGAGCCGGAGAGCGGAGAGGAGAGCGGATGGCCCGTACCCGTTTCTGATTGCCCTCCTCGCCGTTGTTTCTCAGGTCGCCGTACACACCGACTATCCAGTCGGCGGCACCTTGCGTAAGCACCGGAGCAGGCTTGCTCTTCGCGTATTGGATGTATTTTTTGATGAACGCGACGCTGAGCACCTCTTTCTTCTGCGGCGCAGACGAGCGCGTCTTGGTGATCTTCGCACCAATGCCGATGTGCAGGAGCGGGTCGTATTTCTCGAACGGGCTGGTGTCCACACCCTCTGCGTCATGTGCGTTGCTCGGGCTGTCGATGGACAACGGTTGCGAAAGGGTATCCTGCACCGGCGTGCCCTCTTCGACGCCAGGTGGGAGGTATCTGTGCATGCGCAAGACGTGGTCCGCAATCATGCGATCGCGCCCCTCATCGACATCGTCCGTGACGACGAACAGCAAGTCAAATCGAGACAGAAGCGAGTCGGGCAGGGCAATATTCTTGTGCGGATCCTTGTGCACATCATACTGTAGAGTGCTTCGTTAATGCAAGCTGCCGATCGAACGTGTGCACACGTACTTGTCCGTAGATGGGGTTGGCAGCCGCGACAACGCTGCACCGCGCGTTCAGGCTGGTATGGATGCCCGCCTTGGCGATGGTGACCGTCTGCTGCTCCATGACTTCGTGGATGGCCACGCGATCGATGTCGGACATCTTGTCGAACTCGTCGATGCAGACAACGCCGCGGTCGGCCAAGACCATTGCGCCCGCTTCCAGTCTGCGCTCACCAGTATCCTTATCCGTGGTAACGGCAGCAGTGAGACCCACACCAGAACTTCCTCGCCCTGTGGTCGCGATGGCCAGTGGCGCGGTATTCAGCACGAAGCGTAGCATCTGCGACTTTGCCGTCGATGGGTCGCCGACCATCAATAAATTGATGTCTCCTCGAATATGTGTCCCATTCGGCAGATTCTTCTCCGCACCGCCAAGGAGCAAAAGAAGGATGGCCTTCTTGATGTACTCGTGGCCGTAGATCGAGGGTGCAAGAGACTCTGCAAGGAGCTCAAAAATCTTCTTGCGCTTCGACAGCTGGTTGATGGTACGGATGTCGGAGTCCGTCAGAGGAGTCTGGGCAACCCCACCGCCCGTTTTGGAAGACAGGAGAACGATATTGTTCGCGATGATGAGGGTCCTAACAAAATCAAGGAGCCACGTTCAGCGGCGTCTAGGAAGGCAATGGGTGCAATCGCACTTGAATGATCCCGTCGCGCCGCCGCCAACACTACGATACGCGCCGACTAGCTGAATGCGGTCGCCAGGCTTGCACTTGTCCACGAGATCATCGTCCAGGATGACATCTGTACTCCGGGGAAGCTGGCCAGCAGGAGCCCGCTCCGGCATCTCCTGTATGCTGATCCGCTGGTGGTCCCGGAACGTACTAAAGCCATACTCCATCTGCAAAGGGTGCCCTTCCTCGTCCGTTTGAGGCGTGAGAGAGGATGTAGGGGGGAGATTAGAAGTGGAGGAGGTGGCGTCGCGGTACTCGCGCGCATGGAAGAGGCTGGTGTCGGGACAGAAGTGGACAGACCTGACCATTTTAGGGCGCACGAGCGAGCAGCGCGTAATGATGCCCTCAAGGGAGATCATGTGGCCGAGGTGCGATGCGCGCAGAGTGCGCGGGCTGACATGGTGGTCGCCGAACGAGCCGCTGAACCCGATCGCGTAGCCCTTGCCCTCGATTTCGTGTTTCTCGAGATCGTGGACCTGTTGTATGACCGTCTGCAGGGCCTCATCAAACGCAGGAAGGAAATCCACGGGCTGCTTGAGCAAGCCATCGGCAAAGTCGCGTCGGTAGTCACGGAGGTCGTCGATGTTGACGATGAGACGCGTCTGATCGAGGCGAAGCATGCGCAGGATGTCATCTCTGTAGTTGTATAGCGGCGACTCGGACGTCAGAAATTCTTCAAATATGCGCGTCCGATCGCGCATAAGATCATCTTGGGGGACGGGCTCGTCGAGGAGAGACATGGCGGGGTGGTGGGTGGAAGTAATGAGGAGAAACGACGCCAGCACGCGACGACGCGACGACGCGCGAAAAGACCCGCCCTAAAGCTGTGGCACGCGCGGGTATCGGGCCGCGGGGTCGGCCTCGGAAGTCCGACGCCTGAGCACGGCCGAATGGACTCGCCGGAGTCGGAGGTAGGATGGACGATCGCATTCAAAGACCGTGGACACTCTCATGGTTACGCGCTGAATCAAGTGGAGGCAGACGCTGCGTTTGGCAACGAATACCCTCTATGCCCGCACAGAACCCACCGGGTATCCCAGCCGCTGTACAGCGTGCTTCACTCCAGTATCAAAGTTTACACGAAGGGGCAGCGTGTTCACATGAATCCCGCTCTTCTCTATTGCAAGGCTAAGTGCTTCTCCAGTGCATCGTGTCATGTTTGACAGCATGAACAACTTTGATCCCGTTGTGTACACCCACGCGCAAGACGGCGATAGACCGGCCTTCCGTGCTGCCCGCCTCAGCAAACTGCGCGGGTTCTGTTCCCTCCCGCCGAAGCTCTCTCCTCGCCATGCGAATGCCCCAGCTCAGTTCCGCGATAATAATAGGCGTTTGGCGAACGTTGCCCGTGCATTCTCACACGGCCGTCATACTTGCGGCATCCAGAGGGCGTCTTCTGCTATCATTCTTCCCTCGACATCCGGAGCCTGGACATTGCCTGTTTGGATGGAGCACCAAATGTAATGAAGCCATTTGACGCTTGATAAGATTCACCACTCGCAGCAGGCCATTCAGTCGTAAGAATAGACGCGGCTTCCATAGCATCGTGATGGGGTGGGCGACAGTACTTGCAAGGGCAAAGAGAGGGTCGGGCAGCATGCGTGGTTCACAACTCAAATAACCGCTAATAATTCAATTAGCAACCTACAATTTGTAAACTTGTAAACCATACACACGATAACGGAAAGGAAAGATAAAAAGTTCGAAACCGGGTACAGCAGCATCAAGACCAAAGGAAGGTGGAGCACCCGAGAGGTCGGGTGAGTCGGCGGGAGTCCGATGCTGGGGATGACAACAAGACAGATATGAACCGAATCTGGTCAGGCTTTTTGGTGGACCTGAACGATCGAGACATGGTGATGGATGAAGGACTCAGAAGCGATCTGCGTACAAGACGCAGGGATGTGGCGCAAGAGGGCGGGCGACGCTCTGCAGAGACAAGACAGTAAGGATCTGCAAAGAGGTTATGGACCCTGATGTGCGATTACTCACCGCGTCAAGCCTGGCCATCGTCGGGCTATGCGACGACCTCTACGGCGTCTCCCCGTCTCCAGTCTGTTGACTGGCTACCGCCTCCGCCGCTCGCACGCTTCCAGTCTGTTGGCGAGCCTCCGCCCCCTCCTGATGCACGTTTCCAGTCTGTTGACTGGCCGCCGCCCCCGCCGCTCGCGCGTTTCCAATCTGTGGTCCCGCTGCCCCCTCCTCCACTAGCGCGCTTCCAGTCTGTTGATTGGCCACCGCCGCCTCCACTTGCGCGCTGGGGATGGGTGAGCCGAGGGCTCTTAGGGAACGAGGGGGATGGGGGACTCACGATGCTCAGCTCTGCGCCTGGGAGTGGGACCTGGTGAGAAATGACGATTAGGGCGGGCGGAAATCGGAAGGGAAGGGGAACTGACCGGGACTGCCGCGACGAGTGCGGCGAGAGTGAGGAAGAGAACGAGGATTATGTGGGTATACGAGGAAAGCATTTGTGAAGCGGATGTTTGGGGAAAAGAGTGACGGAGGAGGGGAGGGGGCCTGATTATATAGGAAAGATGGGTGGAGACATGAAGAGACAGATTTCTCCCGGTGCTTGTTCGGGCGTCACACGTGTCAGGCATACCAGGACCCAGGCACCCAGACCTGCCCTGGTGCAATCGACAATAATAACTCATTGCCGGAATAACCACAAAGGTATCACGGTGCTATCACCTTGTGGTATCACCAAGGCATCTCTTGCGGAACACTGACAGTCCTTGACGCGCTCGGACGGGGTTTGTCCCGTCGCTTGTTATTCAGTCTGTCACACAAATTGGGGTCAAGAGCAGCGGCGCCGTCCGTCGCTCGCTTGCTGTCGTCGACCAGGACGTCGCCGTCCGCGATCCCGTGTCGCCGAGCGTCATCATTTGTGCTCTGTCAGTCTGCATGTGGCCCGGCGATGATCACGGGTATGCAGGCGCTCTGCATCAAAGTCACCTATCTCCCATCGCAAATCGTCGTGATCCCTCTGCCAGAGCCCGAGCCCGCCGTCGACGACGGGTGTCGGGCGAGTCGGCAGCGGTGTGCAACGGTTGTGCACGATATGTGGTAAGGGTGGCCGCCGTTACGATAACCCCCATCCAGCCCAGGCACGGCGCCCTTGCGCAGTATTTAATTTTAATTCGGCGATCGGATGCTTATGCAACGCGT
>MU277189.1:959214-1023456 GCA_022160305.1 Artomyces pyxidatus
CCTAGGGCCCAGATATCCACACTTGCGTTGGGGAAACAGGGAAGATGGTACTCCCGACCGATAGATTCTGAACGAAGGACGTGTCAACTACCGCGACAGATATATGAAATAGCACTTACCTGGGCTCATATAAAAGATGCTGCCAACGCCTATCTTCGAAGACCACTCGCCGAGCATCGCCAAACCAAAATCAGTAAGAAACATCTTGGAACCGTCGCGCGAGCACAAGACATTCTCTAACTTCAGGTCGCGGTGGTATACCCCTTTGCTGTGGCAATGGGCGATGGCGTCGATGAGCTGGATGAAGGCAGTCCGGACGAGCTCGTCATTGCCGTAGAATGTCCCCTTCTCCGTGACGTGTGAGAATAAATCACCGCCTTGAACTATGTCAAAGACGAGACACACGAAGTCTCCGCAGTCGATGGTCTTGTGCAGGCGAACGATATTTGGATAATCATTGACTTGGAGGTGAATGTAACGCTCCCAACATTGGACATGTCGTTCTCTAGAGTGAGGTGCGCCCTTGAGCATGCATTTGATGGCGTATTGTTGTTGATCGGGAGAGTGTATGTCTACTGCACGAAAGACGACGCCGTAGCCGCCAGTGCCTAGTACTTCGAGCACCTCAAATGTGCCCTCGATGGTCCTGCCGACGAGGTTGGGAATAGAGCTGGGTGCCATGATCGATAATTGGTGGGTAAATATTATAGGGGTAGGTGGATGTAGAGGAAGGAAGATAGGTGATTCGGGACAGAGAGAGTGCGCACCTTATGTAGCGAGCACATCGGAGTGTCAGACTGTCTTGCATTGCCTGCGGCGCGGAAGGCGGGAGATGGAGCAGATGTAATTTCCTCATTGGGTCGAGTCGGGCCTGGACCGCTCGACCAGCCCGCCCCTAACTCGTTGCTCGACCTCTTGCAAACCATTTGGCTCAAAGAAGTCTGTGTCTGTGAGTGTATAAAGGAAAATGCCATTATATTGCTTCCACGTACAATACGAACGACCAGTCAGCATCTTACATTGATCGTTAATTACTCTCCCTCCAATCAGTGTCCCCTTCGCGCCGCAGTGAGACACTCCTGCTCAAGGCCTTTCACCCAAACTACCTCGCACCCGGCATCCTTGAGCTTTTGCGCCCCTTCGCAATTGACGAAGTCGTCCGGTTCGCCCACGCCGATGAAGCACCTCTGCACGTGCGCATCTACAAGCGCATCCGCGCAAGGCGCGAGTCCAGACGTGCGTACTGAGCATGGTTCGAGCGTGGTGTAGACGTCCGTGTGATGTAGCAGGTCATCGAGCGTGAGTTTGGGATACGTGGGGGGTGGAAAGAGAGCTGCAAGGTCGCGCGTAGATAGCTTTCGGGCCTTGGCGAGCGCGTTCGCTTCTGCATGGGTATTGCCCGGTAGCTCTCTTGAATAGCCTGTGGAGAGGATAACTGGGGAGCCTGCGGATGGGTAGCGCACGACAAGCGCGCAGCCGACACAGAATGCGGTGGGCGTAGGCTCGCACTTTGCGGCCTCGTCGAGGGCAAGGCGCATGTACTTTTTATGTTCGAGTTCTCCTGTAGGACGCTGTGAATAAAGTAGAGAGGAAAAGAAGAAAATACGCCACTAACCGAGGAACATGATGGGCGTAATTAATATATAATGTAGCACTGGCAGGCGCAAGGACGGGATCGGGTGATTCCGGGGCAAATTCCGGCCAATTGGGCTGCCAACATTTCCTCTCGTCCTCATCATCGTCACCCACCGCCGCCAGTGCTCGACGCCATGGCCGCCGTCCACGCCGCCAAAAAGTACGCAACCCTCCCCCCTACCGTCCGCACCCTCGCCTCCGGCGTCCCCACTGCGCCTTCTGTCAACCTTGCAGCGCGCGCGGCCGCCGGACACGGACACGACCACCACCACTCGGCCGCCCACCGCGCTGACCACCCTGCCAGGTGGGCGGGCGGCGCCAAGCTGTATTCTGCAGGCCTCATCAACAAGTCGTACATCACCCGTTCGTATCCAGCTACGTTACAATAGCTTCGTTCGCTAAAATTGTGTTGGTCACCATTCGCAGCGACTAGCACTGGTATCTTCCAGCAGCGCTATCTGCATACCAGCCCGCGTGCGCAGGACGCGTCGCAGGTTCCCGACCTCAGCGAGCACTCCGCCTCCTCTGAGTCCACAAACCGCGCACTGTCGTACTTCATGATCGGCTCCATGGGCGTGCTCTCCGCGAGCGTCGCTCAGTCGACCGTGAGCGAGTTCCTCCGCACCATGTCCGCGTCTGCGGACGTGCTTGCGCTCGCAAAGGTCGAGGTCGAGCTTGCCAGCATTCCCGAGGGCAAGAACGTCATTATCAAATGGCGAGGCAAGCCCGTGTTCATCCGCCACCGCACCCCCGACGAAATCGAGGAAGCGCGCCAGGTTGACTGGAAGAGCCTCCGTGATCCCCAGTCCGACGAGGAACGCGTGAAGAAGCCTGAATGGCTCGTCATGCTCGGCGTTTGCACGCATCTCGGTTGTGTGCCCATTGGCGAGTCGGGCGACTACGGTGGATGGTACGTGGTAGTGTCCCTAATCGGTTACATCTACTGACTTTGCTTTGTGCATGCAGGTTCTGCCCATGCCATGGTTCTCACTACGATATCTGTGAGTACACTTAAAGCCAGACAAATTACAACACTCAATTCTCCTCCAGCTGGCCGTGCTCGCAAGGGTCCCGCACCCGTAAGTACTCAATGACACTGTAAAGTTCGTCATTCTGACACATACATTCTCTGCAGCTCAATCTTGAAGTCCCCGTGCACGACTTCAACGATGCCGAGGGCAAGCTGATCATCGGTTGATCGAGTTTTTCTCGGTGTTGGGCGGGTTCCTTCTGGCAAACACTGGTAGACGGCCTCGGACGTAATAATCATGTTCGACTGGACCTCCGCAATAGAACTCTCGACAATGTATCCTATCCCGATGCTCATCCAATCCGTTCAGTGTCCAGTCCGCGCGTTTAGAGACCTCGCGAGATTCTGCGGCATTGTTTTATTCTCAGAAGAAATGGTTGCAAATGCAATGACATGCCCTTCAACGCCCGTACTCGCAGTTCGTCCAGTGGTAAGAGGACTTTCAACTCGTACTAAATGAGCCCCCCTGTACGCCTGTTGAATGCATAGAGTATTCTGCGTCGTGGACAAGGGTCGCACGTCGCATAGAGGTCGACGAACAACAACCGGGGCCTGTCCCAGGCTAGATTTTAGCACAAGAATAATTACAGCTAAAGCGAAATATACAGTTATGCCCCCACGCTCTCCGTGCTCGGCAAGAAACCCTCTTTTAAACTTCTCTCGAGCTTTCTGATCTCCTCTATCGAAGTGGCTTTGGCAATCGCCTCCTTCACCTTGTCCGCCTCCTCCTTTGACATAAGTCGACCAGCCTTGCTGTGTGTCGGAATAGGACGTGGTTCATCTGACGAGGTGGTCGGTTTTGATGAGTGGGTTGAGACCGTCGTAGACAGTGTTGTCGCGAGAGCGTTCAAGAGCCCATCCCCTGTGAGGAACACGCTTCGTGCTATCTGCCGCTCCTGTCGTCGAACATCAGAGTCTGTTTCTCGTGATCGAGACGCGTGCGCACCTTGTCCCGGATTCTCTGGAAGTCTAAAACTCTCAGCCCGGGTAATCTCCAGGCAAGCCATTCGCGATACCATTTCTTTTCTTGTACCGGGTTTCCCAACAAACTCAAGTATTTCAGCCCTTTGAGCTCCCTCAGGGGTTCCAGATCGCCTAGTTCTGATATGTTGTTGTTCGTGAGGACCAGAGTGTGGAGGTTGGGTGCGGAGAGATGTAGTGAGGACGAGATCGAAGCTATTCGGTTGTTGGCGAGAAGGAGCGTGTTCAGCCGCCGCAAGAGAGGAAGATTGCCCAACACGACAAGGGAATTGTCCGTGAAGTCGATGGCATCATGTTGGTCCTGTAAATCAGTATCAGTACGCAGCTTAACACGAAGGAAATTGAGCTCACCTTGGTCACGCCGAGGTTTTCGATGGCCGGGATTTTGTAGCCTGTGGGATGATTTGGATCCGTGTTCCAACACACTTTGGAAGGCCTCACCTCGTAGATCAAGCTGCCTCTCCTTGATCGGGTTCAACGCGGACGAGGCCTGTGCAAGGAGCTCCGGCGTGAGTTTCATGGCTGTCTGGAGGAGGATGAACCTGCAGCGCGCCGGCTGTGGCTCGAGCGACTTGGCGCTTGCCGCGCCGCTTTCTTGTGATAGCACCAGCGCGTCAACGCGTGTTCTCCACCAACCTCCATCATGAAGGGTCTTCACCAGCGACTGAACCTGTGAGTTTGCTGCAGGAGACTTCGTCGGTAGCTCACCGTACCTCCCAGGTACATTAATACCGACGAGTCCTACATCTTCATCCCTGCGGAGCCCGTTGGCGCTCGACCGCTGGTTGTTCATAGGCATTCAGGGGACATCGTACTCGATTGTGCGTCACTCTAAGGCTCTTATTTATGTCCGAAATAACGCGGTTTACAGCCCCCAATGCGTCAATTCCGTCCTCCGCCAAGCGTTCCAGTAAGACAATATACGGTATCCTTGGCCTAATATCGCTGTCCCTTTGTGAGTGTTACCTGCTACCCACCACGTTCACTTCGAGACCGAGTTCATCATAAACTAGCCGAATATCTCATCGTAATCACTGGCCGTGAACTCCGCGGGACGTTGCTCGGGCATGATGTGTATCGTGCGGTGGACTTCGACATCCTACCCCTCGATCCAGGCGCTTCTGTTTCAAGCCCGTCGCATCCCGTCGAAGCCCATCTCCTTGCACTCGTCCGGTTACACTTGTCCAACGGGGTCTTCTTGTTCAGCTATGATTTCGATATCACGAGGCGGCTGCAGGCACAATGGGTGGCGAGGGAGAGGGACGAGGGCAAGGCTTTCTGGGAAGCGGTGCGTCCATGTCATGCTCTAGAGCGGCTGCACACTCAAAACTATCCACTTCTCTAGGCAGATGACAGATTCTTTTGGAACAAGTATGAAATCCCGTCATATGACAAATTGGGGAGGTGTTGACGTTGCAATGCAAGGTTCCTGCAGACTAGATTCATAGACATCACCATCGCCAACCCAAAGAACGACGTGTGTCCCTTTCATCCGTTACCGTGTATTTGACCTGACGCCGATTACAGTTGAGTCCGTATATCCTTCCCGTGATCAATGGCTGTGAGTGAACGCCACTACGTTTACACACGAGGGATGAACGTCATGATGTTTGTTCCCTCTAGCGTTTGACGTCCGCACATCCTCGTTGAATGGTCGCAACCTCCAGCTATGTCTAATTAGCCGTCGCTCCCGCTTCAGAGCTGGGACTCGATATTTCCGGCGTGGCGTCGATGAGGAAGGCCACGTCGCCAACTTCAACGAAACGGAGCAGATTCTCGGTGTGGCCTCGCGCAAGCCCGACGAGTACAGCACGAGGTTGAGCTTCGTCCAGATTCGGGGTAGTGTCCCCATATTTTGGGCGGAGGTCAACACCTTGAGGTACAAGCCTGACCTGCAGATCATGGACGGTCACGATTCGGTACGAGAGTCCCTAGTCCGATTTTAATCTTTCTGACTTGGATCCAGGTAGATGCCCTTACTCGTCACATGCAAGAACAAGTCGCTCTATACGGCGATCAGAGCCTGGTAAACTTGGTCGACCAGAAGGGCCATGAAAAGCCGGTCAAAGAAGCATACGAACGCTATGCGGCAGAGGTGAGTTTCTTGAACGTGCTCACGCACCTGGGTCTTGAACGGCATCAAGGCAGGCGTCCCGAAGGTTAGATATCAATACTTTGACTTCCATAACGAGTGCAAGCATATGCGCTGGGACCGTATCAGCCTTCTCATTGATAGCTTGCACGATGACTTGATACGCGATGGGTAAGTTCACGCCTCCAGAGGGGCTGTTTTGTTTGAGTCCTCAGCACGCCATATCTAGGTATTTCCATATCGATGCAGACAAGCCGGAACCCCTTCACTGGCAGCTTGGTGTCGTCAGGACGAATTGCATGGACAACTTGGACCGCACGAATGTCGCCCAAGCCGCCATAGCCAAGTGGACTCTTGATTTGCAATTGAAAGCCGCGGGTATATTGTCGGAGAAGGATACCGTCGACAACTACGAGGATCTCCAGCGCCACCTTAGAGAAAGTGAGTTTCGATCTTCGTGATTTAGCTTGTCTGACCGTCGTCGCTCTTCATCAGTGTGGTCGGATCACGCAGACTTGATTTCCCGAGCGTACGCTGGGACAGGAGCGTTGAAGACGGATTTTACGCGCACAGGCAAGCGCACACGTGCCGGAGCGTTTGATGACTTGAAGAAGTCTATACTGCGGTACGTCAAGAACAACTACTTTGATGGTGCGCGCCAGGTACGTTGTTTTGGTAGATTGAATCGCCTTACGGAAGTTGACGGGTTCCTCAGGATGCCTATGACCTGGTTACTGGAGCTTGGGTACCTCGGAAGGGCCCTTCTTCTGCGTTGTTCCTCATCACGGACAATCGCCCACTCATTATCCGTGCGGTATGAAGCCTCTTATCATTTGTCAACGACACCCTCTGACCGACTTTGTCAGGCCCCGTATGTGCTGATGTTCTCGTTGTTCATGATCCTGGCGGGGCTTACTTTACCTCGTTCATCCGGTTTGTCGTGTACTTATACCATGCGAAGTCTTCAGGCTAACAGTTCGCAGATTATTCACTATTCTATTACTTCGTGCTCTGGTTAACGACCCTCACACTCTCTTTGGCATTCGTGTTCATACACGGCATAGACTACGTCGCGTGGCCGCGACTACTCCCACCCACCGACATCATCCACTACAACGGACCTGGATTCCGCTCCGCGCACAATGGCAAAGGTTTTGGCGTGAACATGGGAACGCTCAAGGCTGGCGCGAGCGCGCAGTGGTTGGCACGTGGTTTGCGACGGACGGACAGGCAGATGGACGAGATCGAGCTGGGCACCAAGAAACGCGTGGACTGACACGCGTATTGTGTTCGTACTACGTTGTATCTGTGTTCGCAATTGCAGACTGCCGATGGCGTTGGGACGCTTTATGCGACTTCTGATCAGTGATCATCATATCTATACATGCATCCCAGCTCTATTTGTGCCCGCTGCAGGCACGACAGAAGGAGAACATAGCCTGCAGCTTATTGAACTGCTATTCATTCTTTTACCCGGTTTCAACGGAAACTCGGTCTAGGACTTACTTACCAGGCTGGGCACAAAGGGAGTGGCGGCCCATGCGGCCCGCCCGCCATACGTGCGGTTCAAAGTCCGTCGCCACTCAGCCACATATCCTCCTGACAGTTCTTCGAGCGTATCACGCCCGGTTTTTTCTCACTACGCAGCCCAATCCTTCCTCTCCTTTCCATGTCTGCAAAAGCCGGTAAAAAGCGCAGTTCCCCGGGTGCCGACGTCGCGAAGAATGGTGACCCGTTCGCTGACGTCGATATTGGGGAAGAGGACGAGAAAAAGCTAGTCGAGGTACAAAACGCCATTCTACGCGTCGAGCTCATCCTCGGTATGTACCGTGTCTAGCGTCACTAGATGGAAAACTCATGGACATCGCGATGCGCAGAGCGCCGCGCACAGGAGACTCTGATCCCCGTGTACCAAAAGCGCCGCGAGGCGGTCAAGACGATCCCCAAGTTCTGGCCAGTCGCGCTCCTGAAGCATAGCATCGTCAGCTTCCACGCCCAGCACGATGCGGACAAGCTCGCACTCAGCCATCTCGAGGATCTGTGGATAGTGCGCGACGCCCGCGAGCCGAAGGTGTTCACGCTCGAATTCGTGAGTTCCGTGTGGCGGCAGGGGCTATTGTTCGGGACTGAATTGGCGGCGCCGCACAGTACTTCAAAGAAAACCCCTACTTCTCGGATTCTGTTCTGAAGAAGGAGTACCGCTTCGAGCCTTCAAACGCGTCGGCGAACGAGCAAGCCGATGCGGACGGTATCACGCCGTCCATGCTCGACTTCTCCTGGGACCGGGATGTCACGGCTCAGGTATGTGTTATGTCCGCGCGTCGTGCCTTGCTTGACGGGTTCTGACTCCCGTGTCGCGAAGGCCACCAAAATCAACTGGAAGGACGAGTCCAAAAACTTGTGCAAGTTGTACCCGCTTGTCCTCGACGAGGAGGACGCGGATCAAGTAGCCGATCCCGGCAGCTTCTTCAACTTTTTCGAGGTTGCAAGAGACTACAACGACGTGAGTTGGTGGTAATGGGTCTCGGTAGAGTCGTCGACTGATGGAAGAGAACGTTAGCTCGGCGTTACCATCGCGAACGAGATCTTCCCCGACGCCATCCAGTACTTCAAGGGAGACATCGGAGACGAGCTCTATTCTGATGAGGAGGAGGACAGCGATACGGACGGGGAAGATGCGGAGGAGATTGACCTGGAAAAGCCGCGCGCTAAAAAGGCGAAGAATGCGTAGGATCTTTGTTCGTCTGTGCATTTGGTAGCTAGATGCTGTAGCCTGTTTGGATACTGGTATTACTGAGACATGATATGTTCACGGTGATCAACGAGATGGAGAGGATGTTTCAAGCAGGTGATGCTGGAGATGCCGAGGGTGCGCCGAGTGGATAGCCGAGCGGCGGCCAAGGCGACTGCAAGGCACAGAGATGGCGTGTGTCGCCTTTGGGCCATAGCCGCCCTTAGCCGACCCTTGCCTCTTGTTTTCGCCCATTTCCAAGCCTCCTCGTCGTCGTTGCCTCGTCGTCGTTCCTTCTACCTTCCTCTCCTTCAGCGACAATGAAGTCTGCCCTCATCGTCGCGTCCCTGCCACTCCTGGCCCTCGCTCACGGCCCCAACCCCCACCAGCACGCACGCCGCCAGAACCTCGCTGCCTCGGCGCCAGCCAGCTCGCCCGCCGCGTCGTCCCATGCGTCCTCTGCGGCGTCAGGCTCCCCAGCGAGCTCTGCTGCTGCCAGCAGCGCCGCCGTGCCGCCAGCGGGCTCCACGTCCCTCTTCCCTACTCCCACTGGCGCCCTGCCTTCCGTCTCTCTGGCTTCAACTAACCCCACCGCCCTCCCCCTTGCGTCTATCGTCGTCAATGCGCCCTCAGCCGCTACCCAGGCTATGCCAACTCCCCAGCCTGCTGGTGCCAAACCCAGTGCCATCTCCAATGCGCCGGGCCTCCCTGACAGTCAGTTGTTTTTTCTTTCTTAGTCGCTCTTGTTTCGGCGCTAATGATTTGTCTAGTCTCGACTCTTTTGCCGAGCAACTATCCCGCGCTCGATAAGCCACCGCCGACTGACTCGCCCCAGGTCCTTCAGTGGATTCAGGACGTCCAGAACTCAGGCGTGAAGATCCCTACCTTCGCTCCCACAGTTGCCGGCGGCTGCCCCGCCAACCCCGCCGCCGTGGCCGACCAGACCCGCTGCTGGTGGACTTGCGGTGGCTGCACCCGCCAGACCGATGTCACCACCTGCCCGGACAAGTACACCTGGGGCCTCACGTACGACGACGGCCCTGCGCCGTATACCCCCGACCTCCTTTCGTACCTCGACCAGGCGAACCTCAAATCAACCTTCTTCGTTGTCGGCTCGCGCGCGATCTCGTACCCTGCGCTCCTGCAGCAGGAGTACATGGGCGGCCACCAGATCGCTGTGCACACGTGGAGCCACCCGTCGTTGACGACGCTGACGAACGAGGAGATCATTGCGGAGCTCGGGTGGTCGAAGAAGATCATCAAGGATGTCCTTGGTGTCACGCCCACCATGATGCGGCCGCCGTTCGGTGATATCGAGTACGTGTAGTCTGGCAATGTTTTCCGTGTGTCGCTGAGCAGTCCCACCTTTCCAGCGACCGTGTTCGTGCCATTTCTCAGGCCATGGATCTGACGCCTGTCATCTGGACGCGTATTAGCCCCATGGCGACTTTCGACACCGATGGTAGGACACTTTCTGCCATGGAGTTGCACATGTATTGATTTTGGCTTGCTAGACTTCAACATCCACGGCGGCGTGACGTCCGTGCAGCAGGTCCTCGCCAACTGGGAGGACATCCTCGGCAACGTGTCTACCATCAACACGGGCTTCATCGTGCTGGAACACGATCTGTTCCAGCAGTCTGTGGAGGTCGCGACGGGATACATTCTCCCTGACGCCCTCGCCCACCAGCCCGCCTTCCGCATCGAACCCGTCGTGTCTTGCCTCAACTTGCCCATGGGCGACGCGTACATTGAGACAAACAACAACGGGACCAACCCTCTCCCTCTCAGTGGTGCGTCTTACTAATGTTTTAGCTCTTCGTCGTATCTGACAATGCACACTAGCCACCGCCGCCCCGACGCTCTCGTCTGGTGCGCCCGGCTCTGCACAGGCCTCAGGGGGCTCGAGCTCCGGCGGCGCGAAGACCAACGCAGCTGCGGTCTCGTACGGGTCGATTAGTGCGTTCTTCGCTGCGGGAGCAGCCCTCGGGGGAGCCGCGCTCGTCCTCTAGAAAGAAAAAAGTCTGGACTTTGATCGTACACCGGATGATGCATGCCATGCCCCCCATGATACCAATGCTCCCGCACCCTACTCTAATTGCTCACTAAGAAGCATCTGCCTCGTTATCTGTCCACTTCATTCGATGCTGTCTATACCTCTTCATTCCTTTCTTGCTGTCTTGACCGAGTTTCGGACGGTCGTAGCTTGCGGGCGCCGGTACATCATATCATTATCACAGTAGAGCACTGCTATTCGCCGGGCGCGTGGTTAGTAGTGCCATACTTGCAATTCACGTATCCTCAGCTTCGGTTAGCGTCAATTTCGGTGCTTTCACAAGTTCAGTGTTAGGTCCATGCGCGCAGTTTTTGGGAGCTTCTACACATTGAATTACAACTGGGCTACGCCCACTATTCTATCATAGTAAAGATACGAACGAAGATGAAGCAAGGTACACAGCAAAGCAGACCAACCTCGGTGATACACTATATACAAACAGCAAAGTCCCAATAGATAGGATAGCCCTGCAGCAGATCGGGAAACGAGAGGGTCATAAATGGGTATACGCTCTTCACACCGGAAGCACGAAGAATCACGCCGCCGAGCCCTTCCCCATGCGCAGCACGCCGCCCATGAACGACTCGCGCCGGCGCGGACCCGTGAGCTTGCGCCACAGGCTCGGCGTCGTGGACTCGGGCTCCACGGCGCACAGGGATGGCGGGGGCGCGAGCTTGCGCTGCGCGGGCTGCGGCGAGGGGCTGCGGGAGCGCTGCGGCGTCGCGGGCGCGGGTGAGGATGTCGGCGAGGCGGACTCGTTTGATGCGGACGCGTCGTCGCCGTCCGACGGGGGGGCGGGCTCGGGGACGTAGAGGCTGGAGCGCTGCGACACCGTCGGGGATGCGACGGTGAAGTCCCACGAGTCGACGGTGCCGTGCAGTAAAAGAGACGGCTGCGGGCGGCGCTCGAGGCGTTGCGCGAGCGGCGGCAGGCCCGCTGCGAGGGCGGGGTCAGCAGGTGTATATATGAAGGTTCGGGTAGGTGCAGGTGCACGCACTGAGGATTGTGCTCACGAGGTGGGAGCTCTTTTTCGCGTTCTTGAAAAAGGGCGTCTGGAGGAGCTGCGCGGCTGTCGGACTGTGCAGAACGTGCGTTCGTGAGTGGGTGAGGATGAATGCGATGGGGAGACACGGACCGGCGCGAGGGGTCCTTGAGCAGACAGCCCTCGACGACCTCCTTGAACGCGCGCGAGTACTTGTGCACGCCGCCGTCGCGGTCGAGCGTGGGCGGCGCGTCCTGCACACTGCAAAGCGGCAGATTAGATCAGATCAGACGCGCCGATCATATCAGGCAGAAGATTGGAACAGGCGCCAAGAATTCCGACGATAGAATTGTGCATATTATTGCGACGCGGGCCCGAGGGCGCGTCTGATCGCAACAATGGCAACGGGAAAAGAAGCGGCGCGATAACGAGGGCAGTGTGCGCAGGCACGGCGGCGAATAACGTACGTTTGCAGCAGCACGGCGTGCGGCGTCTCGCGCGAACGGGGCGCGCGGCCCTGCGCGAGCTCGAGCGCCGTGATTCCGAAGGACCAGATGTCCGCGCTCGAGTCGTAGTGCTTGCCCGAGATGAGCTCCGGGGCCATCCAGCACGGCTGCAGAATGCGTCACGTAGGAGGTCAGCGTAAGCGGCGAGAAGTCAAGAAGGGGAAGGCACGCACCGTGCCGACGAAAGAACGCCGCTTGCCGACACGCGCTCGACGCGGGGCGCTGACGAGTGCGGGGTCAAACGCGATGGAGCGCTCCGGCCGGCGCGCGTCTCGCGGCGAGTCGGGCTCGGAGTCGTCCTGCAGCTGCGCGGCGACGCCGAGGTCGCCTAACAGCACGGTGCCGTCGTCGTCGATGAGGAGGTTCGCGGCCTTGATGTCGCGGTGGATGAATCCGTTGATGTGGAGGTAGCTGCAAGGGTGCGCGTGAGAGGGCAGAGGGCAGACCGGGGAGTGTGTGCGACGCACTTGAGGCCCTGCAAGGCCTGCTTGAGGATGCAGCGGACGACCTCCTCCTCCATGCCGCCGGGCCAGCCGTAGCGCATGACGTCCGCGGCGCTGCCGGCGTTCATGAGGCGGAGGGCGATGTAGAGTTTGTGGCCGTCCATCCAGCTGCCGCGGACGCGGAGGACGTTCGGGTGCTTTGAGAGGGACATGAGCTGGGTCTCGCGCTCGAGGAGGCGTAGGGATCCCTGGGGCAGACGGTCGAGGTCGAGGACCTTGAGAGCGCATGGCACTGGGGGGGCAGAACAGCCCTTTGGCTGGAAAACTGCGGAATATACGGTCGAGGAAGCACCAAAGCCTATGGGCGGGCCGAGAGTGTAGTCTTCAGAGCGATCACTGGATGGGAGATTTGTAAATATATAAAGAGAGTGGGGACATGGACGGACCTGAAGAGCTGCCACTCGTCCTCGACTGCGCCGATGAATGGTTCTGATATACGGTCATTTGGGTACATGGTGGGTTAGGGGGGAGGGCGCATGAGGGTTGTAGGGAGTATTTAGTTATAATAAGAGATGTGGAGAGGTCCGGGCGACTCGCAGTGGCGCTGGTGCAGGCCAGATCGAAATCATGGTTTGGGCCCGAAGACGGCAAGAGGACTGGTTCCCGTCCGTTGGGCAACGCTTGGCACCGCCCAGTCGCTTCGCACCGTCCACGTTCCTGGTTCGCTGCGCCGGCTCACGACCGTGCGCAGCGCTCGACCACCGCCCAATCATATTGTTCCCGTCCCACAGCTAAAAGGACCTCTCTCTTTGCTTTACGACAGTTTACGACACGAATACACGGACGCGTGATAGACCGCAATTTACGACAGGACCCAATCACGAACGCTGCCCGACAATTCCGAGAAAGGCAAGTGCCCTGTACCTATGCGGCAACCATCCTCGGGTCGGTTACGGGAAGTGTGCAAGGATCCTCGAGCAACGGTTGACACAAGTTGAACGACGTTGAACGAGGGAGCACGGATTGCAGGCGGAACGGGGTCTCGGGGTCCTGGGCTGGCCGCGACCGCGACCGACGTCGCGCAGTCGTCAGTGAGTACTTACTGCAAGTACTCACATGTACTCACACAGCTGGCCCTTGGCTGGCCACGAACGGCGACCAAGAGCATCAGATCGTTCAAATAAACTCAAGGTGTGTCGAAGATTTCGCAAGGCCGCCGTTACGGTTGCGATAAGTCGGGCGTGGCACAGCCTGCACTGATCCGGGGCTCGTGGTGCGCACTGCGTAAGCTGCTTATCGGAGCGACGGCGACGAGCTCGCTGTCGGATACGAAGGGAACCGGACGGCTGAGAAACGGATGAGCTGGCTGACGGTCGCACGGACACCGCAAGAGTCATCGTTGGATGACTCTGCGTGAATTTCGAGGCGGGGGCGGCCGGATGGGCAGAGGACGGCGATGGACGCGATGAGGAAGACGGGAACGCGAGGCCCGATGAGGCGAACGGGGGACGGTGATTGGCTGGGTGTCACGTGGCTGAGTCAACGGAGAGTCGCCGGAAAGTCGCCGGGATGGAAAATAGGCGTATGGGCGGGGCGGAGGCGGGATCACGGTGCAGCGGTGCGAGTCGCTTCGAGGCTCTTCCCCGTTCCATCTCCTCGCTCAGCACCAGTCAGCCAGCTGTGTCCTCGCAGCAACCTCTTGTCATTCGGCCCATCCTCGCCACAGCTCCACCCACGCAGTCCAGTTCTTATAGACGCGGGTAGCCCCAAACCGCTCCTTATCTCTCTCTCCTCTCCTCGCCTATCACCCCTGCATGGCCTCCTCCTCTCCTAAATATCAATACGTTCGCACAGCCCAAGGGCAGAAGCTCATTCCCATCGTAGATGATCCCCCCATGCCCGGCCCTCCCAGAGACGAAGAGCCTCCTGCGGATTACAACTCGGGCGGCTATCTCCCCGTAAAAGTTGCAGACTCGTTCAAGGACGGCAGATATACCGTCATCAGGAAGCTCGGGTGCGCCTTTTTCGCCTCATCACAGCACGCTAGCACTCAGCTCACGCGATATGTCGTCTCCAGATGGGGTCATTTCTCCACCGTATGGCTCGTCAAGGACGCACAGTGCGTATGCCCTCTTTCTTCCCTCCTCTCTGTCTCACCCCGTACCTTTCAGGCAAAAACGCCACTCCGCGTTGAAAGTCGTCAAGTCTGCCGGCCGTTACACCGAGACTGCACGCGATGAGATCAAGCTGCTTCGTCAGATAGCGGAGACGTCACCATCCCATCCCGGCCGCGCCCACATCGTCTCCTTCTTAGACTCATTTTCTCACTCTTCCATCTCCAACACCCACATATGCATCATTTTCGAGCCCCTAGGCGAGAACCTACTCTCCCTCATAGAGAAGAATCGGAGAAAGGGCGTCGCACCTTGCATTGTCAAGAGCATTGCACGGCAAGTACTCCTCGGCTTGCAATACTTGCACGAGGAGTGCGACCTGGTGCACACTGACATCAAGCCCGAGAACATCAGTGCGTTCATCTTCGAAACCTGCCGTGCTTATCGTGGAATTGATGATCTGTTTTTTATTGTCTCCAGTGATGTCGATTCCCGACATAGAATCTCACATCGTCGCCCAGCTCTCCACATCTGTCCCTCCCCAGGCCCACAAGCTTCCCATACCGCCCAATCCCCGCACTCGCCGCATTTCCTCCATCGCCACGCATGCCCTCACGTCTCAGAACCGGTCCGTTCACATTTTCGAGTCTCAACCCCTTCCCAGTCCATCTGGGCACCACATCCACACCCGCCTGTTCGGACCGAGTTCCAACAATAGCAGCAGCTCGACCATCTCTTCCCTCGTCGACTCTCACTCCTCTGTAGGCACGGCGGCCACAACTCCTGCGACAAGCCTGGGCAGTGCGATGTCCAAGTTGAAACTCAGCTCTCCTGAGTCACCATCCCAAGCGCTGCCAGACCAGAATACACATGTCTCTGGGAAGGTTTCAGCGGCGGCCGTTCCCTCCGGCCCTTCGCTTCTGAGTCAGACGGCACCGCACAGACGCTCGACGTCCCGCAGTTCCAAGCGTCTGTCGACCTCGCCGGCGTCGTCATCTAGTACCTCAGGTTCGGACTGCTCCTTGCCAGAGTCAATGGCCACTTCGGTGTCTTCCGATGTGCCGTCATCGTTCCTCCCGATCTCCATCAAGATTGCAGATATGGGGAATGCGACACCGTCGAAGCGGCATTACACGGAAGACATTCAGACACGGCAATATCGTTCGCCGGAGGCAATTATCGGGCGGAGTGACTGGGGGTGTAAGGTGGACATCTGGAGCGTCGCTTGCGTGGTTCGTCTTATCTTGCGTTATCTCGTCTTCCTTCGGATCCCACTCACATGACATCATACATCGCAGATATTCGAGCTGCTCACGGCAGAGTACTTGTTTGAGCCGCAGGCGCAAGGCCAGATCTTTTCCAAGGACGACGACCACATGGCTCAGATCATCGAGCTGCTCGGCGACCTTCCGCCCGAGGCCAAGCAGGGCGGGCGCTACAGCCGCGAGCTGTTCGACCACACCGGCGCGCTGCGCTACATCCGCCACCTCAAGCCGTGGCCGCTCAACCGCGTCATGCGCGAGAAGTACTTACTCCCCGCTGCCGACGCCGAGGCGCTGTGCTCATTCCTGGAGCCGATGCTCGCGCTCGACATGCACCAGCGCGCGAGCGCGGGTGAGATGATCAGCCATCCGTGGCTCGACGTCGACTGGAAGGAGGAGGGCGAGGCGCTACAGAGCGTCGTCTGGTGAACCCTCCTCCTGCGCAAGCTCACTCTTCTGGGGCCGTGTTTTCGGTTTTCTGGTTCGTAGAGGACTTCGTATCGTTATTCTTCCGTTTGGGTAGATTTTCGCTGTTTGTGCATGCTTAATTCCGCATATTTATACCTTGCCTACATCCCCTGCTGTATTCATCGTCTTGCTCGCCCTCACGCACCATGCTCATACACCCCGCACTACATCATCCTCACCGTCCGCACCACCCTCCCCTAATTCACTTGTCCTTACCGTACGCGCACGCGCCCGTGTTCCCTCGAGCACTGCGCTTTCTTTGTATACGCCTTATGTAGCACCGCCACGAATGCTCACGAGTACTTTAGGCCTGAGTAGTCTAACTAGTCCAGTTTCCCGCCTGCGTTTCCGGTAGTATGGTACTACAGTAACTATTAAAACTTACATAGACTTGTGTATACGAATTTCATTCTTGCTTGCAGAGGCCTCGGAGCTTGGCCGGACTGTCATTCGTCGGACAGCATTGGCAAGTCTATTGTCAAGATTGATATATCGTGTAGAATACGTTAGATTCCGTAGTTTCCGAGCCAGAGGCCGTGGAACGTCAGCGCTATGAACGCGCCGAGGTTGGCCAGGGAGCTGTACCCGTGCAGCCGCGCGAACTTGGAGTTCAGCGCCTTCATCGCGTCGGACACCTGTCCGGCCTCGCGTCAGCCCCAAACACCGCTGAAACGTTCCGACGCTTACCCCGGGCTCGTTGTACGCCTTGCCCTCCTCTTTCTCCAGCTTGTGCCGGAGGAACATCGTCCTGCCCCACGACGTGAGCCTGAGACATCAGACGAGGACTAGACGAAAGGGGCGCACTTGCTCGTGACTGGCCCGATGACGAGGCTGTTGAGCGCCTGGAGTACGAGCACGCTCGCGAGCGCGTACGCCTGCGCGACGTCCGCGACCGCCGGGCGCGCGGCGTGCGCAAGCACGGCGGGGTGCGTGTACGTCCAAGCGGCGAGCAGACCGGCGGACCCGGCGATGGACAGGTTGAAGTAGATGGGGAATGTGCGGTGCTGCAGGGTCCCGAACTGCTGCCTCGCTAAACGTGTGCGGGGTGGGCGTTAATTAATTATAGGATGTGTGACCGAGAAGAACGCACGCAGGGCCCTGTAGGCGATCACGCCTGAGAGGTAGAGTTTGGTTAGCAGGGATGTTAATTAGAGTATAGGGGGAGCGTGGGGTAGTACCTCCGAAGAAGGTCACCCACAGGGCTGTGAGGAGTCTTTATCAGTGTGGAGATGGGCGCGGAGATGGGGCGGCTCACACATGCCAAACAGGAAGGAGAACCCGATGTTGTAGGCGCCATTGAGCGAGAAGAGCTGGAGGAGGCTGCCCACGGTGAGGGATTGAGGCTGAGACATGACTGTCGTGGGGAGGTGAGCACTAGACTACTGACATATATGAGTCTTTGCGTGGGATCGCGAGCGATGCCGCAACGCGCCGCGCATCTCGGCGCGAAGCCTGGAACTCATCACGTGACCAACTTCTATCAACGCGTGCCACCGCCAAGCGCGACGCGTACTATGCGGACCCGCGTCTCTTGACTCCTGACTACCACCATCGTGCAATGTCGAACCATCTCCCCATGGACCAGAAGCTCAGTGTCGACGTCTTGTACTACCTCCTCACGAGCCTGTCCGACTTTGAAAGCCTGCAAGCCGCTCTCCAGGTGTCCAAGCGCTTCTACAATGTCTTCAAGACACACCCGACGTCCATCATGACTGCCGTCGCCCGCGACCTCGTCGGCCCCGCTTTACCTCAAGCGATACGCCTTGTGCGGTTTCATCAGGCTATGTCGGATCCTCAGTCACCATTGTTGAGAGAGGACTTGGAAGGACTTGAGACCACCGTAGCCGATTGGCAAGACGCGTACCTTCTGACCAAAAAAGCGGAAATAGTCAACGACTTGGAGGATTTTTTCTCGAGAAGGTATCTCTACTACAGCCTCTCTCCTCTCTTAATACTGAACGGCTCGTCAAGGCACAAAGATCGAGCCTCAGCTCAGAGCACGCTGTCCGATGCAGAGTCCCACCGTTTCCGTCGCGCGATGTATCGTTTCTGGATGTATCAGGATCGATTTGGAAGCGAGTGGAGAAACGCCGACCCGGCAGAGCAAGACTTGGCAGGTGATGACGAAGAGTTCGCGGATGGCACTGCAGATCGCACCGCGCTCGTGCAAGCGCAAAAGCTGCATCTTGCTCAGTTTTCACCAGCAGAACAACGAGAACTGGGTGACCTCCATCTATTCATTGCCTCTGCTGTAGATTGGGTGCACGTTGCGACCCACTTCACTCCTCAGGAAGCCTTAAATCTCAATTCTTCGAGTTGGTCGCCGATTATGCCCTTTCCCGCTACTGCTTGCTCACTTCCCCTCTTTGGAAGATAAACATGAGTCTGCGCTGGTAACGTGCGGCCCCGATGATATACTATTCGCCATGCAGACGCGCAGTATCAATCATCTCGACGACTCCGTCGCGCGCGATGGCTTTCCGAGGCAGTTGAGTGGCGGATTCGTGTGGGATGCGTTGGAGCTTCTGAATATCAAGGAGAAAGACCAAAAGCTGCCTGCCCTGCTGGACGAAACCTACAGAGACGGTGACTGCTGTAACTATCCGTGAAGTCTGTGCCTCGAGAAGTGTCTAACAGAGTTCAGGTGCACGCTGCAAGACAACGCATGAGCGTGAGCTTTGGAGAGAATCCAGTGCGTTTGTATATCATTTCCTCATCCGTATTGTATTCAAGATACATTCAGATTGGGATCTCCTCTACGGAATTGTGAGCCCGGAGCGCCTCGTTCGGTGCTTGAAGAGCAACACAGGTCGTAACTCTCAAGAGACGGGCCCAATGCTCACATGGCTGCAATCTCCCCGGTTCGACTTTCCTGCCATGATGCGCTGGGTATTCGATGGCGCGGGCGGATTTTCCAAGTCGGACTGGCTTTGTCTGTCCTGTCTGGAATACCTGTGGACTGAGCGATTGTTTATATGGTGGTTGTTTGTGAAGATAGATGGTCTGCGTTCTTCTTCATCCCTCCAGTACGAGTCCGTTCTGAGAACCACACCACAGATGGGATTGTCATAAATGAAAATTGCTGGTATGCGCGTTTAGCATCTCCTTTTCGGCGTCGTCCCAAACGTTCCTTCTGCAGGTACGGATATAACTGTCGCACTCAGGTCCACAGGTGGGCCCATGCTAAACGCCTCAACGTAAGTACATTGCCATCTAATTGGTTTGAAGTTGCTGATGCTCCGATGGGGCAGCATCTATGTGAGCCAACGGAGGGCATCCCGCCGCTGTTGTCGCAACGGCATGCACCTTGATGTACGTGTACGATATCGGCGCGGACGATTTCTACTTGGATCTCTTGTTGCGGGACATTGTACATCGGTTCTTTTCTTGTCTGAATGTATGATACAGTGATGAATGAGAGAAAGATTGAGCAACGCGGACTCTGTACCACGATACTAAGAATCAGTGCATGCGGTCCCAGTCGCCGAGGGCGGATCCCCGCGTCTGCCCTCCTCTTCGCCTGGTCGACATCATCGGGGGCCGGTCGTCCCTTCCGCTCGCACTGATAATGATGTGCTTGTCGACGAGCTGCGGGATGTGAGATTAGCGCGATCGAGGAACGGGCTGTTGGAATACCACCTACGTCATTCAGAATGTTCGCTGAGTTGGTCAAGGTGGACAGATATGCTGTCAGCTGGACGTCCTCGTATTCCTGTATATTATGTTGGAATTGGGTGTGAGTTTGGTGACTGGGGAGAGCTTACGGTGTCGAACTCTTCGCGGAAGCCCTTGTTATCGCTTGCCGGGAGGGACGCGATGAGCGCGGTCAGAGATCTGAGAGTCGCGTGATCCTTGGGCGCGTTGCCTGAAGTGTCGCAGTGAGCATAACGATGCGCAGATCGGGATTAGGGCAGCAACCTGATATGACGTCCTTCACATATTGCACGAGCAGTACAATGCGATCGTGCAGCATCTTCACGGCGGCTCTCTGGGTCTGCAGGTGGGACTCGACTGGGATATCGTCAGCACGCGGGCGAGCAGACGAAGATAGACATACGGCTCGTGCCACCCTCTCCGCCCCGGGCTGTCCAATCGACAGCGATACGCTCCGCCTCGCCCGTCTCCACGGAGAACGGCGCCTCGATGAAGACCGATCGCGAGGTTCTATCACGGATCTCTATCGTCGGCTCGTATGCCTTTAGTGGTAGATGCTGCGCTGTCACGTCGGACGATCCTGGTCCTGCGCTCGCAGAGGGCTGCAGCAGCAACAGGAGCGGCGTCGAGCTGTATGCCGTGAACTGTAACGCAACAATCAGGGGCCGCGCGTCCAAAACATCCTCTATCGCGCACCTGTTCGTGCAGCGCAATGTGACGTGGAGTAGGTTCCGCCGCGACGGTGTACCACCCGATGAACTCCAAAGACGGGAACACCTGTTTGACTAGACGGAATTAGCGGGCTCTCAGACACAACGCGGGGCAACGCACACTGGTCCTTCCGCGTATTGAGCGAGCCATGGTCGACCTGCTCGCCCTCCTCGACTGCGACCTCGAAGCTGTTCACGATCTCGACCTCGCGCCCGTTCTGCGTGCCCAGGAGGGCGCCGAGGACTGCAGAGCGGTGTCAGACGCGGCGGCACGCGATCGCCGCGGGGGGCTCACCAAAGGGAATGGTAGTGTTGGTCTGCAGACGCAGGCGGGTGAGGTGCTCTGAGATGTTGAGAATGGGGAGAGGATGGCTGTCGGGGCTCAGAGGGGGCGTGTGGCACAGTGGATCGGACTCACAGAGACAGGGAGAGGCTTGACACGGTGCTCGAGGGGAGCACGACGGGGAGCTCGTCTGTTTCCATGCTGGTCATCTTGAGCTATGTGATCGCTGAGCTATGGTATATTGCAGACAAGAGCTCGACCGATGCAGAGGTGAAACTCTGAGACGCGCGCGCGCGCGAAGTCCGGACTCGGACTTGGGCGTGTGCTACTACCGCCGGTCTCGCACCGTGCTGGTCGTGCCTCAAGCCTCTGCACACCTAGATAATTCCAAATAAATCGCAAAAAGACAAGAAAAATGCGAAAGGAAGACTCGACATCACAGCCCTTCAAAAACAATGCCAGAAGGGCGGATCGAACGCCCGACCTCCAGAATAGGGGCCACGGGACCAGACCGCGTGATTCTCTTCAGTCTGTTGCTCTCCCAGCTGAGCTATTCCGGCGATATTCTGTCTGAATAACAATGCAATATCGACAAAAAGGAGCTTGGCTACTACATTGGTCGCGTGTCAACGTGTCAACGCCTGTGCAAAGGCTCGTCTGGGTCGTCTCCTCGGGAGTACCTCCGCCTTTGGAGATCTGCAGACCTTAGTAAGCGCTCCGACATCTCTTTCTCGTTTGCCATTCAGTATGTCTGGAAGACGATACCTAGGTATTCTGGATCCTGGAAATCTGGTCTACGGGAAGTCATCCAACGGTCTCGGAGCCAGGTTCCGCCTCTACAGACTCGCCACAGACCCTCAGTCCTAGACTGTCCATCGCCCTGCGCTCTTCGATACAATGGCAATCATATACGCCCTTTTTGACAAAAAGTGACCTTGCGAAACACATGTACACTGACGACGTTGACCAATCTTACGCCCAGGTCCTCGAACGGAAGTTGCTGATCGTCACCTCGGAAATCGGAGTCTCCTCGTGCCATCTTACTTCGGTTTCAGATTCGACTCGGTCGCCCCTTCTCCTAGAGACCACGCCACCATCGTGCCTCTAGGCGGTCGTTTACCGTCACCTTTCATCCCCTTCTCGCCAACGCGATGTGGTGGCCACCACTGTGGATCCAGAACAGTTTGATTCTTCCTCAATTCAGGTGTGATCGCGGACATCGCCTTCACAGCGACTGCAGCGAGATTTTTTTCCCCCTCTGCCAGTTCGATGTCCACAGATTCCATCCCTAGTGGACCCGCTCAGACGATCCAGCGCTCAAGTACCCGTCTTGCATAACACTATGGCTACAGCATCGCTGCATAACCCTGGCTTCTGCCAATGGATCAAACGATGTTTGACATGGCTTTGACCCCGCTTGTCCACAAGGTATGCTTGCAAGAGAGAGATCAAAATGTCTGAATTAGACCAACATCGTATTCTCGACTCTATTGGAAGTTTGGAAGGTTCGTTCGTTTGCGCAGATGACCTCCCTTCGATTTCTATGCTCTCCCAGGAATCTACGTCCTCACGACTCCGCTGCCTTCGAAAGGATACGTGTATGTCATGTTGAATCTATCCTGTCTCAGATATCGTTCCTACCACATTCCGGTCACCCTGTTCGCTAGCATTGGCACTCTTCGATGGTTGCAGCGTATGTTATGAGAACCATTGTCATCCATGGACAAGCCCTCGTAAAGATCCCATGTGAAAGACAAGATGCTACAAAGCGGTCTATAAAAGCACGCATGAACTACGCTCTTCATCAGTACACCCCAGGCGGACCCTCAGGTAACTACCCTGCGTTCCTTGTTCTACTAGTACAGACACCTGACGTCTGTTTTTTCAAGATCCGTTGCGTCTCTCTTCGTTCTTTGGTTGCTCTACAGAATTTCCCAAACGTCGTCGAGTATGCCTGCTTGGCTTTTTTCTCTCTATCTCACAGGTCACTCAGCATCGTCACTCAGGTTGTTTGGTCTCATATCTTGCATCTAATCGAGAAGCATGGGTGGCAAGAAAGACCCCAAGGTTCCTGATGTGTTGGTGGCAGTGGCCGTCCTGTGGTTCCAAGCCATCGCCGAGACTCTCGTCAGTTACATCGCCGCTACTCTAGGCCAGTATAACCCAGATCCTCTTCACCGCCCGAACACATATGCCGGGCGCACCATCATGTGGCGCGACGACACTGTCACCGACTTCCGTGGGAAAACCGTACCGGCTGCTGCTGAACGCCTCATCCGCTGGGATCGCCGTCACCCTGCGGAGATCTTCGAGAACGGTTTCCAACCACTGTTTGCTCCAGCCACACCGGTCACGAGCGACATTCAGAATGCTTTCCCGGAGGAAACCACGGACCTCGGCTCCTACGCGATGAACAACGTCCCGTCTATATTCGTCTCCACGGCCCGATACTACAAGAGCAAGTCGAAGAAAGGCTACACGTCCTGGCAGCCAGACAACAAGTCCAATATGTTCGAGTACGAGATCTTCGCGTACGGCGGCATCGACGTTAACGAAAGCCTCGGCAAACACCCGTTCCAGCAGCAGAAGGAAATCGCGTTTCCCGGCGGCATCCGCTCGGAGTTCATCCGGAGCGCGCGCGAGTACGACGCCAACGGCGTTTTCATCCGTCTCTGGCGCAACGGACGCTTCGACCCCTCGGCGAACGGCGCGACTCACGTTCCACCCGTCTCCGAGCTCCCCGATCCTTTTTCTGGGCCATCGACGTCGCATGTGACGGAGGTCTGGTGGACGAGCCCGCACAACACGCCCCCGAACTCCCCGCCCAGCACGCGGTCTGGAACACCGGATTCTGGAAACGAGGCAGACCTCAAGCGCGATGAACCCGGGTCCGGGAAGAAGAAGAAGAAGAAGGCAGGGGCCAAGGCAGGCGGCCAGAAGAAGGGTGGGGCGAAGGCTCACTCGGGGAAGAAGCACGCCGCCCACGACGCCGCTAATGCCCCACCCTTGACGGACGACCCTGAGCAGAATCCCGACGATGTCATGCGCAGCTCAGGCGGGCCCGCCCAGGACCCCTACATGGAAGACGTTCACGACGTGCCGCGGCCCTCACGCGCGTGCTTCGCGGTCCCTGGCGTCAGTAAACAGGCGTACTTCTTCGCCGACACACAGTTCATCGTCCAGAGCATCGCAGGGGGCCCGGAGGACCCCAGTCTACTCAACGGCGCTAAGAACATCATCTCGCAGTGGCCGGCGCTCCAGCAGGTCGACTTTGGCGGCGTCGATGCGGTGTTGCTGAACCCGGCTAACCCGGGGAACGAGGCGTACTTTTTCTGCAAGCACGAGTACGCGCGGCTCAATGTCCAGCCCGGCCAGACGGGGGCTACGGTTCTTGAAGGGCCGAAATCGATCGCGGACAACTGGCACGCGCTGAAGGCGGCTGGGTTCGGGCACGTCGACGCGGTGCTGATCAACCCGCACGACAGCACGCAGGCGTACTTCTTCCATGACGAGCATTATGCCCTCATCCGCGTCAGCCCCGGCACATCGAACGACATACTCGTCGACGGGCCCAAGCCGATTGCGGGCAACTGGCCGGCACTCACGCAGGCGGGGTTCAAGCACGTCGACATGATTTTGATTAATCCCAACCCGATCCAGAACCAGAATCCCTCGGTTACGGAGGCCACCGCGTATTTCTTCAGCGGCGAGAGATACGCGCTCGTCAGCATGACGCCGGGGGGCACGGGCAATGCCATCGTCGGCGATGTGCAGGACGTTGCGAAAGCGTGGCCCCTGCTTCACCAGGCTACGTTTTATTGAAGGGCACGGTTTCGGACCCCTGGCGGGTTCTATGTGTTTCGTATGTTCCCCGCGATCCCCCTCCTTCGCACAACGGACGGCTCATGAGATCGTGCAGCACTTTGCAGGTCTTCCATCACGATTCGCCAATCCTGTTTCTTTCTTTATATTTATAGCCGCTTGATTGGTCATTTCGACGATCAGGTAGCCTGGTTGCGTCTTATGTTATCCTCCTTTCTCAGTGCAGCATCTTCTTTGAGGTCGAATGCCTTCCGTTTCTGCTGGACTCGGCGATGAGTTCTTATACCTTTACCTTTTTTCTTCGATTCGCGGCGGCTGCAGATCTGTTTCGTCGCGTGTATGTACATGTACAATACTTGTAACCAATGGACACCACCCACGGCGCCGTGTGGGGTTAGTCTTGCATTGACTGCATAACGTCTGATGCATCGCTCGCTTATATGCAAGCATGCACCTGCGAATGTAACGGCAGTCAGTTCGACGAGCGTTACATACCTCCCGCGCTGTATCCGAGATGTGAATGAATCTTCATTGCAATGCAGTATAATGTATACACAACCGACGTATCCCATCACAGCTCCGCCCAACCAGCATCCCCCTCATCCCCTCCACTCACGATCCCAAGCACAAACACGATCGCACTTGCCCCAAGCTTCATCCCGAACCCACGATACAGCTGCCCAAGCCCTGTGTTCCTCCACCAGCTCACCGGGACATCATCCTCCTCAATTTCAATTGCCGTGCCCTCCTTCGCTTTGCCCTTATCACCCGTCCTGCGTCTCCGCCGCCGTATTGGCAGGTCCGACCGCTCCTCCGTCATGATATGCCACATCGCGTCGACGACGCCGTTGTACGCCGCGGGGCGCGTCTCGACGCACGTCTTGAGCGGCTTCGCGCGCCCGCGCACCTGCACCTGCAGGCGCCGCCGCACGGTCTCGAACGGGAGCGTCGCGAGCAGGCCGATGCAGCTGCTCGCAAACTCGACGACGCCCCATGCCAGGGGATGCGTGTCCATCGAGATCGGAGCGGCGAACATGCGTGTCGCGAGCAGCGGTGGGAGCACGAGCGAGATGAGTGGACGGAGCGTGTTGTCGAGCAGCGTTGGGATCAAGAGGTGTGGGTGCAGGTAGATGCCGTGCAAGCCGCCCTCATCGCGGAGGATGCTAGTGAGGGCGTCGACGGGCCCTGAGTACGTGCGATGGCGCTCTGTGAAGGACTGGATGATGAGGCGTGTGCGGACGAGGTCGAGGGGAGAGAGTAGGAAGCCTGTGATGAGGTGGGAGGCGACGGGGAGGACGATGGAGGTGGTTGTGCTAGGGAATAAGTATGGCGATGAGGAGGTGGGGGCGAAGATGGCCTGGAGAGCACTGTGGATGAGAGGCTGCAAAGTGGAAGAGATTATGTCGGTGACACAGGACGTTAGCAGTCCTACAGACAGCGTCAACGACGCGTCTACTTGTCAGCACGTCATCTGCGTACCTTTCCATAGTGCTAGCCACCCTTCGCCACGGAAAGCACCTAGCCTCTTGATCATACCCCACACGCCGTCGGCACTTCCAACCGGAATGATATACTCCGGACGCGTGCCCTCCTCCATTACGCTCTTGCGAACGATATATCCACGTTCATCTGCTGGGCGCAACGCAGGATATCGCGAAGGCCCCGAGGAATTGGACGGATCAGCGAAGTACGAATCCTCACCGGAATCGTCGCTCAGCTGCGCTCCTCAGCATCAGCCCACGCCGGGGTGAACGGCAGAGGTAACACGCACCTCTTCCTCCTCCACGACCTCCTCGACAACTTCGTCCTCGTCGACTTCGCCTGCGTCCCGAGGTACCCACTGCACTTGCAGGAGACACTTTCCTACCTCCCATGGCATAGCAATCGCAGTGCTAGAGTATTGCAACAAAGCGCTCGCGACGAGTGTCTTCAGCAGTAACCGTACATCGACCCCGCCTGGCTCGGCAAGTCCGGGTGAGAGTTCGAATATTGAGTTTTGCGCAGGGCGAGCGGAGAACGTGTATGAAGGAGTGTTAACTGGTGGAGAGGGGATTGCAGAAGCTCCGGTGGAATTGGAGGAGGGAGGGTTGAAGGACCATGACGGCGCGTTGGTACTGTATAAATCTCGAAGAGAGGACGGACTGCTCATTATGAAAAGAGAATATGATGGCAATGCGAGTTCAAATGAGACGACAAAGTGTTCAAGTCAGAGGCAGGTTGAGTTGAAGTGGCATCAGAGTCCCGCCCGACGCTGTTGTGGACGATGAAGACGCGTAGGCGGCGACGTCGGCGCGGCTAATGACGGCGAGCTCGGTGTTTGTTTCTGTTTGGCTTACCTCGTGCCACGACTTGCGCGGTCCACCCTGGTCCACCATCTTGCACGGTAGTCAGCTCTCCAGCCATCCCGCAGATAACTTCACCCTACGCTCGTTCGCACGAGGACAACCCTCGACAATGTCCATTTAATATTCATCCACGGCCGCCCGCGTGCGCTCGACGACGCCTTCCTGGCCAAACGTCTCGCTTCTGTTACTCCAAATGCCGACATCTATCCTCGTCTCGGAACTTCTCACTTCGCAACTCTCTTCACGCCGGATAGATATACGTCCAGGCTTGACGGCTACCTCTCCTATCTGCCATTGGGTACCTGGTTTCTTGACTTTCCCACTCACTACCACATCGCATTCAGGGCAAGCATGATGATCCACGATGAGTTCAGCCCTGATTCGACCCAAGTTCGACGATAGCTCTTCCCATCGTTCGGTCGGCATGCCACATGGTACACAGCAATGTAGGTAAGTGCTGGAGTGCGAAACTGACGGGGAAGTCGGAACGAGTTGGGAATGGACGAGGAATGTCGAGACCCAACTATGTGCCGTCGTGCCAATTCGGTTTATACGGAAGCCGACTTGAAGCCCATGCCACGCTGTGCTTTGTCGTCTCGCGGGCGACGGTCGGGTCCACGGGCAGAAGCTACGTTGCGACTCGTTACGACTCTATTCGGGTCCCTAAGGAAGGTTCGGAGCGCTTGTCTGAAAATAGAGCGAAGAACTTCTGTATCAAGATGACGAGCTTCGGGAACCCATGTCGTTTTAGCTTTCTGTGCTCGACCCAATGCTAGAACCCGTGGACGCCTTCACTCGTTCAAGAGTCGTTGTTGCAGAGTCGTACGAGCGTATGTTACGTTGAATATCCGGGAACGAGTTGTTGCCTACATGTCGTTTGTGTGACGCGCGGGTTTACCGAGTGCCGCGACGCGCCTCGGAACATGTTTCAGTGACATTATGACCGACATGGACGCGGACTTATGCACAGTGAGGTCAACGCCACGGTGAGGTGGGCGGAACAATGCTGGTGGATAAATGACGTGAGCCTATCTGTGCTACGGGAAACGCGGTGAGGGGAGCTGTGCGTGCGCAGTGGGGTCGACGACCAGCTGTGGGGTCGAGTGATGTCAGGCGCAGTCGGCCGACCAGTGTACCTTTTGTCCGGATGGGGAAGTGCGGCGCCGGTCGGCGGTCGGAACTGCTCCGCATGGGACCGCGCTGGCAGTCGGGATGCTATATTTGGCACGAACCGGGAGCATAATCAGGGCGAATGACATCAACCGATTCCTTAGAACAGCTCGCAGCTGCGCCTCATACGTGCAACGCTCACTCCTCCTCTTCTTCTCACCTACACCTCACCCCCACCACCCATCTTCCCTGCTAGACGCTTCTTCCTCCTCCCGTTCCCACTCCTCGCCTTCGTCGTGAATGGCGACGTCCCTACCTGCCAACGGCGCTCTCCCAGGCGCCCAGGCCCAAGAGAAAGCCAATAATATGCTCAAAGACGACGCAGCCAGGCGCAATATTGCTGTCCACACCTTCGACCCCGACGCATCCCCAGAGCAGAAGGCCGCCTCCGCTGGCAAGGCACGCGACCAGCTCAAGAGCAAGACAGCTACCCCCCAGATTAGTGGCCGCGGTGCGTCGGGATATACCGCTCCCCCGTGTGTCGTGGCACTGATACGCTTTCTACTCTCGTAGAGGTTAACATTGATCAGGGGAGCGGAAATGTCGTACCCACAATAACTATCGAAGATGTCGACAGAGTGACGAAAGAGCAGGGCAAGGAGGAGGAGGGCCCGCAACCTCCAGGCGCGCTTCCCTCGGCCGCCGCCGCCGCCATTCCTGACTGGTACAAGGTCGGCTGGCGTGCATTCACGGATCTCGACAATGGAGAGGAAGATGAAGACCAAAAGCAGAGACGCATGCTCAATGCCTTCATCTCGGAACAGTACTATGGTGAATGGTACCACAATGCAGCCCTTATCGTATTCGTGAGTGAACCTCCTATATCGAGTACTTCCTACGACGAACTGGTTCAATTGCAGGCCGTGCTAGCGGCACATTTTTTGACGCGTTTCCATTTCGGCTGGGGCTGGCTCTTTATTGTCCTGGCCGGCTGCTGCACGTACTACACCACTTCCATGGCTCGTGTCAGGCAACGTGCACGCGACGATATACAGCGAGACCTCGTTAAGACCAACCTCGCCTCCGAGCATGAGTCCGCCGAATGGCTCAACCACTTTCTGGAGCGCTTCTGGCTTATTTACGAGCCAGTGCTGTCTTCCACAATCGTCGCCTCTGTCGATCAGGTCCTCAGCACCAGTTGTCCACCTTTCCTGGAGTCCATGCGACTGAGCAGTTTCACTCTCGGCAGCAAGGCACCCCGGATTGACAAGGTTCGCACATTTCCCAAGACCCCGGACGATATTGTTATGATGGATTGGGGCCTCTCATTTACACCCAACGACATCTCCGACCTGACTCCTCGCCAACAAGCCACTAAGGTCAATCCGAAGGTTTTACTGAGCATCCGCGTAGGCAAAGGTGTTGCCTCTGCTTCTATGCCGATCTTGGTGGAAGACATGACGTTCAGCGGACTCATGCGTATCCGGATGAAGCTAATGACCAACTTTCCCCACGTACAAATCGTCGACATCTCCTTCCTCGAGAAGCCTGTCATCGACTATGTCCTCAAGCCGATCGGAGGCGAGACATTTGGATTTGATATTGCCAATGTATGCATACTTCTTTACTTGTCTGGGTGTGCTTTTGTCTGACTTTTCACAGATTCCAGGACTCTCGTCGTTCATCCGAGATATGATACATTCTATTCTTGGCCCCATGATGTACGATCCGAACGTCTTCACTCTCAACCTCGAGCAGCTACTATCTGGCACGCCCCTGGACACGGCAATTGGGGTTATCAAAGTCACCGTTCACTCCGCACGCAGTATCAAGGGTAACAAGATCGGCGGTGGTACACCCGATCCCTACGTCAGTCTCAGCATCAATAATCGCGCGGAGCTAGCGAAGACAAAATGGAAAGAGAGCACGTACGTGTCCTCGCTCATTTCAGACGAACTTCGCGCGTAACCTTATCCTTTAGCCACAACCCAACGTGGAATGAGACGAAGTTCATTCTTATCAACAACGTCACGGAGAATCTCATCCTTACTGTCCTCGATTATAACGAACATCGCAAAGACACTGAACTTGGAGCCGCCTCTTTTGAGCTGAGCAAGCTCAACGAGGATGCCATTCAAGACGGCCTGGAAGCACACATCCTGAAGGACGGTAAAGAGCGAGGTGAATTGCGGTTTGACATTTCGTATTTCCCCGTTCTGGCCCCACAAGTGAACGCCTCAGGCGTGGAGGAATTGCCGGAGTCCAGTAAGTTTCATGCGGCACATTCTGGTCTGCGTTATTTTGATCGGCTCTCACTGCAGGCGTCGGCATCGTCCGCTTCGTACTGCATCAAGCCAAGGATTTGGACACGTCAAAAATCCATACTCACGACCTGAATCCGTTCGCCAAGGTCTTCCTCGGCGCATCGAATACCCCGATACACTCGACCCCGAAAGTCAAACACACCGTCCAGCCTGTTTGGGAATCTGCCACGGAATTTTTGTGCACCGACCGCTCCGATTGCATGATTACAGTCAACATCATCGACGATCGCGATTTCCTGAAGGACCCCGTTATCGGGCATGCTACCGTCCGTCTGGAGGATCTACTCACCGCCCGCAAGGAAGCTGGTCGGGATTGGTGGCCTTTGAGCGGCTGCTCTACTGGCCGCATCCGCATCAGTGCCGAATGGAAGCCGTTGAACATGGCCGGCAGTCTCCACGGTGCTGAGCAGTATACTCCGCCGATAGGTGCGGTGAGGTTGTGGCTCAAAAAGGCATCAGATGTCAAGAATGTGGAGGCTACGCTTGGCGGGAAGGTGAGCATACACGTTGATAGTGGGCACGCTCTGTTATCTGATTTGTTCGTTCAGAGTGACCCCTACGTCCGAGTTCTTGTCAACAACACTGTCCAGTCAAGGACGGAAGTGGTGAACAACCGTGAGACGCCAACATTTTCTCGACATCCGCGCTTTAGCTCAAACGTCCATGTCAGACCTCAACCCTGAATGGGACCAGATCGTTTATACCCCCGGTATGCTCAATGCCAACTTTGCGCGATGCCTTGGCTAACCTCATCGTGCTCAGTGCATTCCCTCAAAGAGACGATGCTGTTGGAGTTGATGGATTACCAACATCTCACGAAGGATCGTTCTCTGGGTACGTGCGAGTTGAAGGTCCGCGACCTGGCAGTCGAAGTACCCAAGGACTCGGGCGACCCTCGCTTCCGATTTGTCTCCACTGGCAAGAAGGAGGTAGCAGAGCCCATACGACTCGACCGTGGCAACACCTACAAGGGTCAACTACACTACGTCGCCGAGTTCATCCCGGCCATTGCCTTGAAGGGCGTGAAGTTCCAGACTGGACCTAACGAGCTGCAGAAGGTTATCGAGAATGGCTCTGAGGGAAGCGGCAGATCCGTCGACTCGGTCACATCATCAGTGTATTCTTCGCACGAAGAACCAAACGGCTTGCCCGCCGTCACTGTCAGCAAACCTATGGCCGATGAGTCGGAATGCGCTGACCCGAAGGCGACCGGTCACGTAGACGACAAAGGGCGTCCTTCGGCAGCAAATGGAGCCCCGCTTGCCCCAGCATCTCCCACCAAGAATTCAGAGACGGCGAATAGTACGAGCGGCGATAAGCATGAGGAAGAGGGCATCCAGATGACGAAGGAAGAGCTCCTCAAGCAACGTGAGTTTGGCACTATGTGTCCCTCTTCAGCGTTCTCATGTATCGTGTGAACTACAGAATCTGGCATCATTGTGTTCCATGTCAAACGTGGGGAGCTTGCCAAAAAGGGTCGCCTGGAAGTCCTCCTGGACGACGCGTATTGGCCCACTTTCAGCACCCCTCGGGCTCATGGACACCGTGCCGAATGGGAACATGTCGGCGAAGGCTTCTTGAAGGAACTCGACTTCGGTCGTGTTTGGTTGAGGTTTAACGAGGCGGACGAGGGCGACAAGGATGCCATCTTCGGCGAATGGAAGGGAGACGCAAAGGCTTTCCTCGAACAGACATTGGTTCGCTATCTGTTTTAGGTCTTGAAAATTGAGAGCTAACAGCAGATGCAGGACGGTTCATTCTCATTCTCATTAGTCGATCAGGAGGAGAAGGTGGCTGGCACGGTCGAGATTGAGGCTCGCTACGTTCCTGTTCCTGTCGTCTTGGAACCACGAGAGAGCATTAACAGTGCGTACTTTCCTTCTCGAGGTTGTCAAGCTACTGACGGGCGTGGGCTATAGACCAAGGGGTGTTGCGCGTCAACTTAATCGATGGCCGTGAAATCCATGGCGTAGACAGAGGAGGTAACACTTCGATCTCTATGTTCAGGGATAATGTATTGATATAACTGATATCATAGGAAAATCCGATCCTTTCGCTGTCTTTACCTTGAACGGGACGAGGGTCTATAAGTCACAGACCAAAAAGAAGACGCTGACGCCCTCGTGGAACGAAGATTTCGTCGTGACGGTGGTACGTACTTCTTGGCCTCGAATATGTGGAGCGACGGCTGAATCGTATTTTGACAGCCTTCGCGGGTTGGCGCCGACTTCCGTGTGGAGATCTTCGACTGGAATCAAATCGAACAGGCGAAATCACTTGGCTTCGCTCAGATATCTCTCGAAGACATCGAGCCCTTCAACGCCGTTGAACGCAATGTGACCTTGTCATCAGACAAACACGGAGAGAAGGGGCAGATTCGCGTCAGTCTCATGTTCCAGCCTGAGATCATTGCGAAGTCGAGAAAGAACACTTCTACGTTCTCCGCTGCCGGTCGTGCGATGACCTCAATCGGCACTGCTCCTCTGAGCGCTGGAAAAGGCGTCTTCCATGGAGTCACTGGCGTCTTCAAGAAAGGGAAGGACGGCGACCAGGAGAATGGCCTGCTCCAGAATGGACTCGCAGCTCAGAACGGACACGCCGGGCCACAGAATACGCAGGATCTCCAGGGAAGCCAGGTTTCGCAGCCCGTCGGGGGTGACCGCATGGGTGCACCTGGTATCGTTTCGAACCCCATGAACGGATCTGGATCGCCTCCCCCGGAGTTCGGTAACCTGCGGGTTACAGTACTCGATGCAAAGGATCTCTCCCCTGGCTCAGACAGCGTGAAACCTTACGTTTCTCTCCGATTTGGGGATAAGGAGCACAAGACGAAGCATGCAGGCAAAACAGTGGCGCCAGAGTGGTGAGTTTTTCTTCGCGCGTCGTTCTATTCATCGTTCTTACGGATCTTCTCCAGGAACGAAAGCTTCGACTTCTTCTCCAATGGATCGGCAAGGAAGCTTTACGCTTCAATTTTCGACCACAAAACACTTGGGAAAGACAAACTCCTCGGAGAGGCTGAAGTCGACGTGCGCATACTTCATCAGTCCATTTCAATTTATCTGACTTCGCACCAGGTATGGCAACATATTCAGCCTGTTGGAGAGTCCGCCGCCGACGTTTTTGTCGAGCTGCGGGAAGGCTCGGGCATTTTGAAGATGAGATTGGCGTTCAACTCGGAGCCCCAACTGTCCGGCCGAAAATCAACTGCGTCTATCGCCGACCAGAGCATAACGTCGTCACCATCCAAATTTAGCTTGCGACGACAGAAGCCTGGCTCGGACAGGGACGAATGATTTCTTTGATCACATCCTTTGCCTCAACTGTTTTCTCTCTCGATACGACGCGATTTTGTCACTATCACCTACAGCACTAATTCACCCATTTCACATCGCCTTATCATAATCGGACTTCCGGGACTGCGAACGCGTCTGCTCCCATATATTTTACTTACTTGTACTTCCAATATCTACGACTTTATCCACGACGTTATGTTCGATTATGTGTATCAGTATCAACAAGGGAATGACATGTCTTCCCATCCATCTAGTGTGACCACCCGGGCGATCGAGTCTGATTTATTCTCAAATGTAGCTCGCGGCTTTGTGTCTTGTCCTTGGGCGACTGTCGCCTGTGGGGGAGCACGTGTGGCGTCGTGAACGTCGACTCGAGCGGCCTATACGCGTTACCGGAGGAACCTTAAAACAAAGAGATGTTCACGGCCAGCTCGGCGCTGCAGGACTACCTGGTTGATGGTTCACTGGGACGACCGGTATGGGCGGAATCTCCTAGTACGTACCTCGGACTGAAGTCCATCATCCCGCATTCGCTTCTGTATATCTGGGATGTTGTTTTGCTTGACAGCGACGAGATAGAAGCGTCCGTTCGGCGATAGTAAATTCTACATCCGGGGAAGGTGTTGGACGTATGTCAGTCGGCGTGGTTCTATCATCGGAAAGATATTCTGCACCTTCACTTGTCGGAGGAGAACATCGGTCACCCGCATGCCGTCGGACCCGCCGGCCCAGGATCCTTGCAGACCTGCTCCGTGCTGCGCTTCCGCTGCCTCCTCCTCGAAGGTGGGTACGTATGGGGGGTTGAACAGCAAGATATCGACTGCATTCGATAGCCTCCGAGCGAGGGGCTGAGTCAGGGAGGCTGTTATAGGGTTGAGAGGGATCTATGGAGATTTTTTGAGAAGAGACTAGCGTGACAAGGAAGGATCGTGGGTAATTTACCTTATTCTTCTCGCCGGTGAGGAATGTACATCGAGACGCGTGGGGATTGATGTCGGTGGATAGATACACTGAGATTGATGACTTAGCGGGCGTCCTGGAGTAAGCACGAGGTCATACGTGTGTTAGAAGGGCCTAAGATGGCTCCTAGGAAACTTGAGACGCATCCGGATCCTGAACTATGCACCTGAGGTGAGCTTGGGTGCCAGTGATAGATTAATCTTCGCGAGTCATACCCAATTTCAAGGCAGATGTGTGGTTTTGAGTCTCTAAGTGTTTGTGCGTCTTCTTCCAAGGCGTCGAGCAGGAGAAACGTGTCCTCTCCAGACTCTCTGTCAAATGAAGCACAGAGGACGGAGGTGCGAGAGACCACACACCAGCCGGTTCGTAAACATGTTCGTAGTCAGTACGGGTCAGATGCGACAAATCTGGCGTTGGGATCATGTCTGAGGTTCACTAGCTCTAGTAGTGCTGTAGATGTGAGTAAACTGATACGATTTGGCCAAGCTTGTGATTCGAGAGCTGGAAAGCTTTGAAGTCGTCACTGAATCGTCGAGAGGAAAGGACGGAACCGGAAACTCGGCGGCGTTCATGCCCACGGGTGTTCTCCAGAGCTAGGAGCATTGTGGAAGCAATGTCAATTACAAATCATGGCTAACAAAACAGCGCCCAGTCCCTCATTTACTGCCTCTAGCCATCCTCCGGATGCTTTTCCCACTATCAGATTGTGTGATGCGATCTGCAGCTATGGTCGCTCGCTGGATCTGTTCCTCTGTGACAACGGACTGACTGCCGAGTTGCCTACAACAAAACATCGTAAGGAAAATATCAACGACCAGAACTACGCGTGTGCTTGTACCTTTTCTTCTTCTTCATCCCGTCGGCATGGCCCTTGGTCTTGGGTACGATGATGACAGAATCTTCATCTCCCAGCTGGTCCCAAACCTCCGGGGTATCTGGGGCGTCATCCATCTTTGAAGAAGCCTTCCGAGAAGAAGTCTTAGCCTTTCCCTTGGTATTGGCAGCTGGAGGTTTCCCAGCTTCATCCGACAACGTCAGACCTCCCAGATCAGCGGCGAGCTCGGACAGCTTCTTGCCAGACTTCCGTGCCGAGCCTTTGGCGAGCCTGGCCTTGACGTCCTCATCGAAGATAGGAGACGGGGCTTCAGTCAGGATAGGATTCAGAGGCTTCGCAATGACTGGAGCCCGAATGCTGCCCTTTACCCGGCCCGCTTTGACGTCCTCCTCGAAGATTGGGGAGGGTGCTTCGGTGAGATACGCTGGCGTCGCGGCCTTCCGTTCAGGGGACACAGACTTGGGTTTTGAAGCTTGACCAGCGCCTGGTACCCAGTCTCCATCGGACTCAGTTTCTTCTGAAATGTCGTCCTCCTCTTCGGCCTCCATCTCCGTCTCGTCGTACTCTTCGATCTCCTCGTCTGCGACATCCGCCTCTGTGCCTTCGTCTTCGTCGTCTCCGTCGTTGGCGCCCTCACTTAGTCGCCGCATGTCTCCATCAGAGCTTCCGGACGGGATGGAAGACTCGCTCGGCGCGGCAGCTATGGGTGCGCGGATCTCCGTTACTGCTGAGAGAGCAGATTGGCCTTTTACGCGTTTACTCTTGGCCGCTAACGGTGACAAGGAGCCAGATCGAATGGAGTGCATTCCATTCTCGTCATCCGATGAATCATCGTTAGATTCCAGCTGAAAGGGATGCAACGATGAGCAAGACGGAAACAAGCATCCGAGGGCATCGCTCACTATGCTCCGTTCAACGTCGTCTTCCTCGTCCAAGTCCTCAAGGACGCGCTTTGCCTTTCCAGGAGTTTTGCCAAACAAGCCAGACTGGTGAAGCATGTCTATCTTGGCATCCATCTTCATCTCATTCTGCTCAACCTGTCGTACCGAATCGCTGTCAGTTGACGGCATTGGTGAGGCGAACGGCAGTCACATACCTCGTTCATCAGTCTCCGGGCGAACATCTTTTCCATCTCATGCATCCGTTCCTCCATCTCTCGCATGACCTCTTCTCGTGTCTCTGCTTCCACGATGGCACTCCGCATCTCCGCGTCGATAAGCTATCGTCGAAGTGAAGGAAGGTCAGCCAACGTCGGAAAGATAAGAAAAGAAACAAACCTGGGCACGAAGATCTTCAAGTTCGTCAAACAATGCTTCGACGAGTGGATTCAATGGCTCGTCATCATCCTCTTCTTCTTCGTCTGCCGGATCTTCGTCCACTGCAAACGGATTCAACGACGTCCATCTATCGAGGACAGCCAAACTGACCTTCCATGACTTCCACCTGAGTCTCACTATACTTGCGTCCACCTTGCCCGTCGGTGGAGATGATCACCTTCCGGCGGTGAACCTCACTGGGCCGGGTGGCTTGCGCAATTCCCAATCTGCTTGGGCCTGGAGGTGGAGCAAAAGGGCGTTGGGAAGGTGCGGGTGTCGACACCTCTTTGGCCAAGGCGGAGAACTTCATGACATGTGAGTTCTCGTCAAAGCCTGTGTCGTACGGGTTCACGTTGACGATCATGATCTGTGCAACACCACGGAATCGGTATACAACCAGCTGAAGAAAAATCCTGTGTGCTTACTGCTCGCCCGTCGCCCACGAAATAGTCCATGAGAATCTCAGTCAGCTTGCTATGTCTGAAGGGCACCATGGCCAGGGTCTTCTTGACATCACGCGTGTCAGAGCGCTCGTTCCTCGGGCCAGCTAAACTCTGGGCAACACGTTTCTGATTCGCCCGCATGACTTCCATGCACTGCCCAAGGACCATGAGGGATTTGTTGATACTGCCGGCCTCCTTGAGGCGTTCTCCAGTAGTCTGCGTGTGCTTTGTGCGCTCCGATCCAGCCAGATCGATGAGCGTGAGCCGCGCAGTGTGGTACGACGATGGCTCCTGCAAGCAAAATCGTCATCAAAGGCTGACCTCACAAAGCAAAGATAAAAACTCACGTCCTTCTCGCCGCGATGCTTTCGCAATAGTTTGATTGTTACTATGCCATGGCTCCTGCTACTCTGGCTGTTCGCCAAAGTCCCGAATACCCGGCGGTGGAGCTGCCCAAGTTTGACGAGATTCTTGGCAGCATTCGCACTGTCGACACGGACTTGCGTCAGTCCAGAGATGTACTTGCCTGTTGATCCCTCGGAATCCGGACTGTCCGAGGGCGGCGAAGGTCTGATGGGCAGCGCTTTGCGACTGAGAAGAATAGGCTGAGAACGTGAAGCTCCCGCGCCTTCAGTTTCGCCGCCGGCGAGGAGATCGTAGATCTTCTCGTTGTAGACTTCCGCGTACGACAGCCATATAGAGTACTCGTGGTTGCGGTCGACTATGAGCACGGTCGGGTCAATATCGGTGTCTGCAGAGGATGCAGCGTCAAGATGCTCGGCCAGCACCTCGGCGAGGACGGGTTCTTCAGTTGACAGGTTGTCCAGGGAGGGTCCGCGCCTTAAAGAGCTGTTGGACGCATCGTCAAGTTCGATGCCCTGAAGTCGCACGGGACGATACTATGAGACATGCCAGTTAGCTTAGGCATATGAGACGCGGATATATGTTTTTACTCTAGACTGGCTCTGCAAGCCTTCGATGCTATTGAACAGGACGTCAAGTGTCCGCGGCAGGATCCCGGCGGAGCCCTTGTGAGAGCCTCCTTGCATTGTGTACGTCTTGCCGGAGTTAGTGACTCCGTATGCAAAGAGGAGGCCATTCTCGCCATCAAGGAGGCCTTTGACCAGTGGGAGGGTTGTTTTGGTGAAAAACTCCGACTGCTGGCTGTCAGACGGAAATATATGGGAGAAGGTATAGATAGCAGATGGAGACGCAATGGAAGGGCGGAAACGAGAAAAGGTATTCTGTCCACTGTTTTCATGGGAGGGATCTACCATGCGCACAGAAGTATCAGATAGCCGTTCGAGGTATGGCATCGTGGTGGGTCGATCTCCATTCAAATCAGGTCTAATCCGGAGGAATGCCTGTCAAAAAATAAGCATCAATTTGAGCAGTACAGTGGTTTTGGGCGCACCTTGATAGGCTCCCTGTCATTGTCTATCGCGACGGTCGCCTGCTTGGCCAGTTTTGTCGGCTTCGTCAGAGTAGCGATCTTCTTATTCACAGGAGCCTTGGGCTCGACCGAGTTATCTCTATTGATTAGAGGTTTCCGCGTCGTCGATGGCTGGGATGTGGGAGCGTGCGCTGTCGGTGCAGCCTTTGTTGCGGTGCGAGTGTTTCGGGTGGTTGCGACGGGTGCAGGAGCATCCTGAGTTGTTCCGCGAGTTGTGCGAGTGGACGCTCTGGTTGCGTGTGTCGCTCCTCTAGCTCTGGTTGCCATCGTGGTGTTGGTCGGGGTGGAAGACGTGAGGAAGGGCAGCGAGCGACGCAAACACGCGTCTGCGTCGCGTCCATCACGTGGCCGAGACGCGTTGTGTCTGATCACGTGGAGTTCGCGTCGTTTGGTGCCGCCCAACGCGTCTTGTCCCGCTCTTGCGACTCTTGCGACGTCGACCATGGCCCCCTCTCCTAACAGGCGCAAGTCCATCGCCGTCACCCACCAGCTGAAATCATCTCGCCCATCTCACAAACGGCGACCACACAGCATCACTCCAGGCGACTCAGTCCTCAAGCAAATCAGCCCGGCGTCAAGAGCACGACGCTCGATCGTACGTTTCCTCGCGTGCTACGACACCCGCCCTCTGATCGTTCTCTCTAGGGTCCTCGAAAGAGTATTCTCAAACTACCTCCCGCACTCAATCAAGACGATCCCGATGAGGCCACACAATCTATGGACCTCACACGCGACTTTCGCGGAGACACCGACAACACGCGTAAAAGCTTTGGACGACGCGTCAGCTTCGCGCCAAACGCTCACGTTCGTATCTTTGAAAAGGACAACAACAACAACACAAATAGCACGCAATCGCCGTCCTCCTCACCCTCGGCGGCCGACTCTCCTGCACACCAAGCTCCACCACCCCCGCCTCTAGTCAACGATGAGAACGACTATCCAGGTGCTAACAAGAACCGCCGTAGGAGCTCCTTGCGACGCTCCATGGCCTTTAGCGAGAACGGCGAGGCATCTATGGACATCGATTCTGAGTTTGACAATAGCTCCCCGCTACCCGCAGGTTTCTTGCTGAGCGCATCCGCTCTTCAGGACGAGGAATTCGGGGGTGAAGACGACTTTGATGACGATGAGATGGAAATGACGATGGCTCTCAAAGGCAATATCAGGAGGAGGTCGTCAGCTGCTGGTGCAAGGAGATCATCCGTCGTCCCTCCATCCCTTCCGTACCCAGACCTTGTCCCTCCGCAGCCAGAGCACGTCCTCCTTGATACCTCCTCTCAATCTATGGACATGTCAAACAACTCCTTTGCCGACTCCTCCATGCAGGATACACGCCCAATGGAGTTCACAGCCCCGGTTGGTAAGTCTCTCAACAAGCCCAAGCCTCCGAGTGCAGAGTGGCTCGCTCTTCGCGCCGTGACCCACTCTGGTGATACCCCATACGAACCTCCACCTTCAGATGAAGATGACGACGGGGACTTTGACCTCGGGGCCGTGGGCCGCTCCAGTTACGGCGGAAGTGAAGATATGGACCTCACGGAGGCAGAAATGCGAATACGAGCTACTCAAATCGTAGATGAAGTTCACGAAGACAGTTTTACAAGCTCGGAAGGTGACTCCCTTGACAGCAGCGAGGAAGCGATGGGTAACCGGACACTCAACCTCACGAATATGCGGAGGCAAAGTTTAGCAAGGACGGAGTCAAGTTCCACGGACGTCACGGGCGTTCATGACCATTCGGGAGAAGCTCCTCGGGACGAAGTGATCCATAATCCCATCGTCTCCTCCGTCGAAGAGCGAGCGCTTTCTCCCCCTCTCCCACCTGCAGCTCCTCTGCCCGCATTCCAACCCGTCTTCACTGCACCGCTATCTCGTTCTGGTGACCCTTCAGCCCCCATTCCCGTCTTCTCGAAACCAGGTTCTGTGTTCAGTGCTCCAAAGCCGGCCGCCATACCATCGCCCTCACGAACGAGACCACCCACAGCCACTCCGGCCTCGCCTTCGAAAGGAAAGCCACCACTTTCGCCACGGAAGGGAGTCTCCGCCGCCTTCGCCCTTCCTGTTATAAAACCACAGCCAAAGAAGCGCCCTCTACCTGAAGAAGCGCGTCCAGATGGTGTCGAAGAGCAAGAAAACGTCTTGCATCCCGCTAAACGGGTTGCTCCATCCCCACCGCCCGAGCCTGTGGAAAAGTCGGCCGCATCATCATCAACGACAACAGCGCGCCGCCCCAGTCTCGGCGGTGGCCTCCGTCGCCCATCCGGATACTTCGCACAACGCAAGAGCTTGGGTCCGTCAGGTATGCCAAATCTTCCTCGGCCCGCCTCTCCGAAGAAGAAAGCGGGGGCGATGCTTGGGCGTGCCAGCGTTGGGAGTGTCGTGGAGCTTGATACAGAGCTGAGTATAATGCTCGAGAGGGAAGCCGCTCGACCGCGCTCGCCCGCAAACGAAGAGATTTCTGGGTCACAACTCCCAGATATCAGCGAAGCAGGTCCTTCGCTCTTGCCTCGCTCTCCGGGGCCAGAACTTTTGACAGAAGAAAATGAGTGGCAACCTACATCGGACACCATGGACGCGACAGAGCAGTGGCGCACAGGTGTGCCGCCGCAAAGCTTTGCCGAAGAAGACGAGGAGGTACGAAGTTGCCCCGGTTGTGCGAGAATTTATGTGGCTCACCTTAATGCGACAGCCCCCAATATCCATCGAGCAATTCTTCGCGATGACCGGCATCCGATTCATGGACGAGCTCGCTGCCCCAAGGCGTTCAACGATCCATCCGTCTCAACTACAGTCGTTCAGGCGACGCTCTTCGCTCTCGATGGACGAAATCCCTCTAGCCGACTACTTTGTCGCGATGTCAGTTGACGTACCACAACTAGAACTGTACTCCCATGTAGCCAAGGACCTGCAGATGTGGATCGAGCACACCAAGGAGATCTATCGTCAGGCAGAGGAAGAGGCGACGAAGGTCACGCCCGCGCTATTCCGAGAGTATTCCGCTGCGGATGAGGAAATCAAAGAGGAACTACTTGTAAGGCCATTTCCCCGTGACCACATCCTCCAGGTTACTCAACTTGATGTCTAGCATCAACTCAAGCTCATCAAGGCCAATAATCATGGCACAGCTAGGTCGCAATGGTACGATTGGCGACTACAATGGGTGGCACAGCTTTACGCAACGGCGGACAAGGGTTTCAACGAGCTGACGGAAGTAAGAAGGTGTTTGCTTCTACAGCATCAAGCCAGCTAACCCGCTTGCATAGGACGCCAGGGTACTTGAGTCTGTGATATCGCAGACGCAAAGCCTCATGCCGTCCTTACGGGAAGAGCATGCACGGGTGATGAAGGAGCTCGAGATGGAACAAGCCACCGCTGCGGAGATCGAGAACAGCGATCAAGAGTACCTGACCGAGCTGAAGACCACGATCGCTGAACAAGGGTGCGTTTCATATTCGACAACCGAGCGCTTCCCGCTAATGCTGGCGATAGGTCCGCGCTGGATGCGTTCCGTGCGGACGTAGGCGAGACGCACGCGAAGCTCGAGCACCTGCAGGAGAAGCTGCGCGACATCGACGCCGAGAAGGCGGAGGCGGTCGCCGCAATCCAGGAATCTCAGCGACTCATCGACATCCAGAAGAACAGCACCCAGGCCGAGGTGTTTCGGCTTAGAGGTCCGTTCTCGCTCAACTTGCAAAACCGTAGTGATGCTGACGTTTGCTGGACAGATGAACTGGCAGCGCTCGAGGAGCTGCACCTCTGGCGTACCACGAAGATCCAGAGCGACCGCTTCGAGTTCGTCTATGCGTCGCGCTTCTACGTCTCTGTGCCCTGCGTCAAGTTCCGCCCCGTGACGGCGGACATCCGCATCGCACGCACGAAGGAGATGCCGCTCAAGTTCCGCGACCAGTTCCCCCGCTTCACGGACCTCACGATGCAGGTCGCGCAGCAGCGCATCGCCGCCGTGCCCACGGGCATGAGCATCCGCAAGGTGCGTGCTCACTCTCCCTCACCCTCCGCTTCACATCACATGCTGACCCGCGAGATGCTTGCAGGTTGTGCAGGCGCTCGGGGACTTCTGGTCGGGGTGCCACCAGCTGCGCACGCAGTTCACGTTCCTCGTGATCAAGTACCCGCTCACCGTCGAGCCGCTGCCGGCGCCCGCCACGGGTGCCATCGCGACCGCGACCGTGCTGCTGTCGCGCGTGCGCGCGAAGATCTATGTGTCATTCGTGCTCGACGCGGAGACGCTGTGGGATTGGCCGATGTCGATTGGCTCGATCCAGTGCCAGGTGCGCAAGGCGTATGGGCCGGCTGTAGAGTGAGTCAAATACTTGCGCCTTGTCTGCGTCCGCTGATATTTTTGCAGCATCGACAAGATCGCCGATGCGTTGCGCGAACGGCTGGCGCAGGCAACTCCCGACGACAACCACGCATGCTTCTTGGATGCATGTATTGAGGCGACGATGGAATATGAGGAATAATTTTTGCTTATTTTAAACCTTCCCGCTTGTATTTGCTTCAGCACACTTTGATACCACCAGGATGTATATAATCCATTTCCGCATACCACCATACATATACAATATGTTACAAAGCACAAGGAGTGACAGATCGAGAGGCATAGATGGTAAAGTACATCGCAGAGTCGTGATCGTGAGGGCGTTACTGCAAGAGCAAAAGGGTCAACAAGGAACGGTATCAACTACGAACGAAGCGGCACGTACGAGTCATGCCGCAACAAGAGTCTGCATCTGTCGCTGGCTCTGGTCCAAGCCAGCCAACAGCACACTGAGGGTCTCGCGGTTCGAGCGCAGGAGCTCCAGCTCGCCCTCTGCGGCCGTTCGCACGGATCCCCACTGAGACGCCGCCGCCCCGGCGGCGCACGCCACTTGCCACCTACGGTTCTCCGAGTCGACAGCGGCAGCCTTCAGGCGCATTGCGTCGTCGGACGCCGTGCACACCGCATCCTTCACGGCGTTGTCGCGCGCGACGTCCGCCCAGTGGAGCTGCTGCTCTAGATGAGCGATTGTCGCAGTCTGGTCGACCATAGTGCGTTCGCGGGTCTCCAGCGTGCACCGCATCTGCTCCTCAAGTGTGGTGACCTGGTGCGCGAGCTCATCCGCCTCTCGCAAGCGCAACTCCTTCGCCGATGCCAATTGGTGCTCCAATGATTGGATTTGACCCAAGCGTTCCTTTGCGGTGTTCTCCATCGAGGCAAGTTGTAAACGGAGCATCATCACCAGTGACGAGTCCACGCCCAACCGGTCCGGTGTCAGTTGAGCAAATTTTGCGGGAGACGGTGTAACGTCGGGTAGCAAAATCTGAGAGATGGAGTTGTAGCCATTTGGAGAAGGGAGTGCGCTGAGGGACGGGCTATCCGGGATAGCCAGTTCTATATGGCTGATCGCAGGGGACGCAGTACCAGAGAACGGCGCGGTAACGTCCGCGATCATGTTCTCGACCTCTCCCTCCCCGAGGGTCATATCCCCGACCGTGACTAACTGGTCCCAGGACATCAAAGATCCACGGTCATTGCCAGCACGGGTGATACGGATAGAAGGCGACTGGTCTACGGCAGGTGGCATTGGAGATAGATATGACATGTTGGCGCGAGTGGGAAGGGCAGAGCCCCGTGATGGAGTCTCCGGAATGTTATTCGGTTTACGGCCCATCGGGCGGATACGAGGAATTGCGGGGGTAGGTGCAGTGGGCGAGATCGCTGACCCAAGGAGGAATTCCACATCATCGACGCTGTCGATGCTGCTTCCCTCATTGAAGACCGAGCCGGATGGAGATTGAGCAGGCGCATTGCCTTTCGGTGTTCTACTTGGAGGTTTCGAGTACTTTCCAAGTGGCGATTCCGTTTGCCGACGAGGCGGAAGACGCAACGGACTGCCATGAGAGCCAGGGGACCCGATCGTCTTGGACTTCGATTCTCGGACAGGCGTCGGAGTCTGGGGCGTCCGTGGGGTACGCACAGAGCTGGACGACGAAGATGACGAGGGTGGACGTGGTATCGCCGAGCGGTTGGGGGAGGTGGTCTGTGCCGTCTTGCCGACCTTAGCTGGGGGAGTACGCCTCGTCGGAGACGGGGTCCTGCGGCTAGGCGGCTTCATCTTGCTCGGTGTCGATGGCGAGGCAAGTTTCGCATTTTGAGACTGTGCGGCTCTATGCGGAAGCGGACTGATAGGTCTCGCGGCCTTCTCGTGCGGAGGCGGTATCTTGGCGACATCTTTGACGACCTCCTTCTCGTCGTCAGAGCTGCTAAGGCGCCTGCGCGTGCCCAGCCGGGGTGGAGAAGTAATCTTCTTGTTGGACTCGACGAGCACCGACCTGGGTCTGTACTTGGGAAGGGCAGAGCCGTTGGCGGGGTCGCGCGGGCGGAGCGTCGCGCGGCGCGTGAACGCGGCGGGAACCGGGCTGGATGAAGGCACGGGCCTGGTGGCACCTGCAGGCGGGGAGATAACGTCTGTCCTGGACAGACCAGACTGTCTGCGCGATGTGCGGGTGATCGTCGCGGCTGGGGATGTGTCCTTGTCCGCTTGGCGCTCGCCGAGCGAGCCACGGCGTGTGACTGTGCTGGTCTGGGCGATCGCACTCATTCGGCGGGTGCTGTCTCTGGACTTCTTGATGACTTTGTCGTCTCTGGGCTCCTTGTTCATAACGTCTGCCAGGGCCTTTCCGACAGAGGAGAGGGAGTAGCGGGAGGAGGACCGTGTGTTGGGTTTCGCTGTGCGCACAGCGCTTGACGAGGAAATTTCTGCAGGCATGAGGGATTATATAGATGGGGGACGTGCTGGTGGATTGCGAGGGGACATGGACTTGCAGGACGGAGGAGACAAGCGACCTTGCAACCTTGTTGCAACCAGTTCGAGTGGCGTCGAGGACCGCTGTTTGGTCCTGTTGTGGCGTGTGGACAACAACACGACGCGCGCGTCCACCGATCGGTCTCGTGCCTGCAAGACCACATCGCCTGACCGGTGCCATTAGCTGCCATTAGCCAGCACGGGCTGTGCTCTTTAGCTTAGAGTTTAGCTACACTCCAGAGCTAGCTACCACATAAACCGCACCCCTCCCTCTCGCCCTTTGAATAGGAACACATACATCGTCGCAGCGTTCACAATCGCATACCACACCCCCTCCGCTATCAGCCCCCACGCCGGCACTTCTCCTACCTGCGCACGCATCAGGATATACGGTACCAGAAAGTAGCGCGGCTCTAACAGGGGCGTCGGCAGCAGAATCGGCAGCGTACACACCGGCAGGAGCAGGCTCTGCAGTATCGTCTGCTCTCGTCCTGCACACCCTCCGTCAGCGACACACCCCAATCGATCGTCGACAAGCCGTGCTCACCAACACGCAGGAACCAAAGCCAAGCACACGCAATGTACCCTGGGATGAACAGATAGGGCACGATGGGGTGCAGCATGAACACACGCCTCCACACGTAGAAGGTGTAGTGGCGGTTGTCGGAAAGTAAAAATGGGTGGTGAATTCTGGGGAACGCGTCATAACGGTGTGCGCGCTATGCGGATAGCGAGACGTACGTGAAGAGCTTCACTGTGAGCGCCATCGCCGCGGACAGCAGCACGGTCGCCAGCGTGCGTCTGATCGGTCGGTTAGATCGTGCGGGCATGCGCGTCCAACGAGTGTGCCCACCTCCTCCCGCCGAACATCCGCGCGCGTACCCCGCGCAGCAGCTGCCCGACGCCGCCCTCGGCGCAGAGCATCACCGGCCAGCCCAGCATCGTCGAGAACGCGACAAAGTAGTACAGCTGCGGAACGTGGAATGACGGAATGTGGTTCGACTTGTCGCCTGGGGATAGATGAGCGCGTGCAGCAGCATGAATGCGGCGAATCACACGGACCTAGCACGATGCCCCCGTTCCAGACCACAAAAGCCCCGAACATGAGCAGGACAAGCGCGTAGGGTATGAAGTCAAGCAGGATGTCCGGCAGGATCTCAACGAGACTCCAAATCGATCGAGGGATATCCGCTGCAACGCACAGTCACCACTCTGCCTCACTCGTCAATGCATACACCATCGTACCTGGTCCAGCCGCGAGCGCCGGCGGGTCGTACAGCTTCCGCGGCGGGGGGCCCCCGGGCGGCGCGCGCCTGAAACGCAAGTACATGAGCGAGCTCGCGCCGTACGCGTAGAGCACCCATACGACGTTCGTCTGGCGGAAGGCGCAGCTCAGCGCACCTAGCTGCGGAGCGTAGTCTACTGTTGGTCAGGCCCTCGCGCGCGCAGCTATTCAGACGCACGCACCCCGCCCGCGAGCCAGTGCCGGCGCTGCGTCGCGGCGACGACAGCCGCCACGACTAGCAACAAACCGGGGACCTCCGTGTAGTACAGCATTCCGAAGAACCACGCGATAGGGAAGGCTGTGGCGACGACGGCGTCGAGCGTCGGTGTGAAGACGGACGGCGGCGGGCGGATGCGCTGGTGGAAGCAGAACAGCCGCGTTAGCGCGAAGGGCAGGAGGACGAGCGTGAGCAGCGGCGTCATGCGGAGTGTTGGGAGGGTGCATTTGAAGATGATGCTACGCTTTAGGATTACGCTGAGGATGTATCTGCGCGGGATAGTTAGCTCGGGGCTGGCGTGACGAGTCTGCACGCTCACAAGCCCGGCGGCGTCGTGATTTTGGGATCCCAGTGTGCCCAGTCGCCATTGCAGTACGCTTGAGCTTGAGGGACGTGAAACGGTTCATCCTGAGTAATACAACGGACTACTGGTAAGCGGGGATCAGGGTGCCAATGGGCCGTTGCGCACCATGTAAGGCTCTGTCACCTGCGCATTGAGCTCCTTCAGCGTCGCGACAGAAAGAACAGTGAATATCACAAAAGCCGTCGCTCCCAGAGACGATGACATGAGGATTCGTGCGGTAAGTCAAGAGGAAAGAAGTGTCGGCCAGCGTTCGCTGCGGCGGTCGCAGAGGAGCAGCCTTACGGGCGCCAATCGCGTCTCTCGTATACGGCCCCGTTTGGACTCTGCGTCGCATCGCGCCATCGCAATTCTTTCACTCGGACCCTGCGCACGCTTATCGCACCTCTCAAGAAGAACATGTATAGAAACCATGATTGTAAGGATTTGCATTGTGGTAAGTACAAATACACAGTATTTGACATGAGGGGGAAATGGCGGCGTGAAGGTAGCGTCGAGAGCCCGGGTAACATCAAAAGATACAGTCTACCAATGGTGGCGAACAGAAGTGTACAAGATAGTCATAAATACTTCAACCCATTCATCCGCAGCAGGCCGCTCACGACCACTGCGTCGGGCCGAACGTCTGCCCCGGCTGGAGCAGGATGGCAGGGGTGCCGAGCGCGTCGGCGGTCTTCTGCCACACGGTGTTGCCCCACCAGTTGAGCGTGAGCCCGTTCTTCGGGAGCTGCACGGCGCAGAAGATCGCGATGAGCCCGAGCACGACGCCCGCGTCGAGGCCCGTCGACAGCAGGTACGTGTAGCGCATCCACCAGCGGAAGTGGAAGCGGCGCATGAACCACTGGAAGAATGCGCCGACGATGAACCATGAGGCGAAGTTCATGCCCGACGCCGGCGGGACCATGTCGACGGCAATGAGCGCGACGGGGATGTGCACGTAGCGCCAGTTCGAGCGCGGGTAGCGGCGGGCGAGGATGTAGAAGGGGATGGGGAGGAGCGCGCCAATCAAGAAGAAGTAGAGCAGGGGGTAGTAGCTGCGAGGAAATAGGCAATTAGCAAGGTTGAAAATGTAAAAAGGGGACCGAAGCTTACATCGTGCCTTTCGAGAATAGCCGCTGCGGGCCAATACCACCCCAGATGACTGATGCCGTGGTGAATGTATCTAACTCCGGGCAGGTGAAGAGATCCTTCTGTGTCGGGGTGCAGATACCGTTGATGTTGTCGAGCGCCCACTGCTGGCCGAGGATAGACGTGATGACCGCGATGATGGATGCGACGACCTGGCCCGTGAACATCAGGCGGGGCGGGATCTTCATGTAGTGGCCCATCTTCAAATCGGAGGTATAGGTGAGGGCTTGCGCTGTCGCGGTGGACGTGAACATCTTGAAGGTCATCGTCGCGAGCGGGCGTCCGGGAAGCATGTAGCCAAACAGGATCTCCGCAAGAACGGAGAGTGGCATCTGCTGGTTGGTGATGGCCATGACGATGCCGGTGGGGACGATGAAGATGAACGAGATGATCAAGCCCAGGATGAAGGCCCACACGGGTAGACCGGTCTTGCAGACCTCGATGCCGATGACACCAAGGACGAAGGAACCAAGGCCGAGGGCGGCAAACCACCAGCGAGGAACGTCGGGATATACCTGCATGAGGCGGGAGTGGATGTCGCGCTCGTCACCGAGACTGCGACGGAACTGGCGGACGAGATCGTGGCGATACCAGAGGAAGGTATGCGAGACGACCGCGGTGTAGGCAGCGAAGCAAGTGCCGTAGGTGATGGCGAACGTCATAGGGAGGTACATCGGCGAGTACTGCTCGTACTTCGTCTGGTCGAAAGTCCCGTTGGTGATGATCAGCGAGGCGTCGTAGGGCATGCCGGTGTTGTCGAAGCCAATGGGAGTCGAGATAGGCATGAACTTCGAGTACCAGACGTTCTTAGCTACAGTCGCTCGTCAGTACGTGCTAGACTCTAGTGCAAAAGAAGACGTACCCCAGAGAATCGGAGAGAGGAACCAAATGACAAAGACGAAAGACACGAACATGTTGATCTGCGCCCACCACTGAAAATCGAACATGAGCAAAAGGCATCAAAAACGAGGAAGGCACACTCACAGGAACAACGAGAGGGCTTCCGATGAAGGAAATCATGGCCCAATCGAAACTGAAGAGACCCATGCCCAGGCCATTGAGACTTCCGAACAGCGTGTTGACGACGACGTTGTTCGGCGCGATCCAGCACACCCAGCTGAAGATGCTGAGCCCGGTCCACAAGAAACCGGGAACCCAGTACCAGATGAAGCTGCACAGGATGGTGAGGTACAGGAACTTCTCGCGGGAGACCCGGTGCTTCGTCTCCTTCTTGCCCCAGTTCTTGTGCATCGTGTTGAGCAGCGCGGTGCGAACGAGCACACCGGGCCAGATCATGCTCGAGGGCCAGACGAGGAATTGGCGAACGACGCCGGCGAAGGCGAAACCGATGAGCTGGACGGAGAGGCCGAGGAGGAACTGCTGGCCAATGGACCAGCGGTCACCGTAGATGAATTTCTGTGCGGCTGCGATATCGGTGACGGGGGTGCCGCCGACGACTACGTTGGCCATGATCGCGATGAGGGTGTGCTCCTTGATGTTGAAGGGACCCGGGTTGAGCGACATGGAGTAGCCGCCAACCGTGATACGGTATCTCGGGAGGGTCTTCTCCAGAAGTTTGCCGAGGGGAAGGGTGATCAGCTGGATGACGAGGGCGCTGATGAGGACGAAGGGGTCTAACGAGGAGGATAAATAAGTACAGCACGAAACACAGCATATCGACAAACATACAGCGCAGGACAATGATGGTGTTGTAGCACGGAATAACAGCAGCGAAAATAATGCCGAGGAACCATCTGTTCCAAATCGTCAGCGGAAGGGAATGGTAGAGATGAAATCGGTTGTACTCACACTCGAAAGGTGCTAACATACATAGTCGGGTCATCCGTGTTGGAGACAGCCGCTCGCACCTCAGGGTACGGAGACTCTCTGCAAGCCATGTCATCGTCAACGTCTACCAAAATCATAAAATGACAGAAAGACGTACTCGACTAGAGTCTCCCGTGAAGAAATATCAAGCTTAGACTCTGGGCTCCGCCATGAGGAGGAAACCTGAGACTCGGTGTCGACGTCCGTGCTGCCAGAGAAGCCAAGGGAGCTGTTGGTCCACTTTGCTTTTTCCTCGACGCCTTCTGATGACCAAGACTCTGTCGAGGAAGCGGCATCGAAGTCGTAATTGGGATCGTTGAAGTGAAGCATGAGATCGTCCTCGACGTCTTCGGGGACATCGGGCATGGACTGGCGGTGCTGATACTGGGCGGTGCTGCTAGGGGACTCATTGCGAGAACGCTCCATGTCGGGGAAAGGGAAGACGGGGAGGCCGACGAAAGCTACCCGACGGGGAAGGGGAGGAGGAGAGGTAGGTGAAGAACGGAGATGGCGGGCGACATGGTCTTATAGAAAGCGCAAAGTGGGCCTCGGTACTTTCGGAGCATCGCCTGCTCTAGCTGGGAAGAGGCGGGGGTGCAAGACAATAGAGATAGGCGCTGTCTATGAAGTGGAACACAACAAGAAAAAGTAAGACTTACGACCTAGGCGGGTAACCTGCCGAAGAAATTCTATGGAGATTGGCCACGAGCGGCGAGACGTGGTTCCGCACAAGAGGGACGGTTAGCCGTGAGTCGATAGCGAATGCACTACCTGGAAAGGTGATTCAGGTCGGGCGAGTTATTGTGTTGGGAAAGAGCTAATTGTATGGGCGGGGGTCATGCGCGTGCGGCATTTCTCGTGCAAGTTGTGCAACACAATAAGAGCAGATCTCCGATCGTTAGCCGGGCTTAGCCTCGCTTGCCGCATCCAAGCCGCATCTAATCTAATCACCTAGCTAATCGCTAGCTAATCAGCTTGCCACACTCGCTCATTCGCAAGCCATTGCGCGTTCGCTCGTTCGTATGGCGTGTCTCACCCCCACGCTCCCCAAAACTATGTAGACGGTCTCTCAGAGATTCTGTACAAGTAGAACGACGACGACACGCTCCTTTGCCGTTCGTAGCTCGAGGCAGACATGGCGACTATCGTCCAAACAATAGCGCGCGCTGACTCGACGTTCGTGGGCACCCTGCGTCAATCTCCGCACGTCCAAGCCCAGGAACAGCAGGAAGAGCCCTATCGTTACGCGAATCTCTTACCGCATTTTGATCCCGCAGAGCACTTTCCCCCCTTGACCCCCTTCGATCACGCCGATCCTGGCCTCCGTGCACTCGCCCATCCCAATCCGCGCTCGTTCCTCTCTAGCGCGACGAGCGTCGTCGAGCTTACTCCCAATCTAGGCACAGAGGTGCGGGGAGTTAACCTCGCCAAGCTGGACTCCGATGGACGGGATCAATTGGCTCTCGAGGTGCGCTCTTTTTTGTCTGCCGCATCGAGCACTCGCGCTTCCATTGGTGCATAGGTCGCTAGGCGCGGGCTTTTAGTCTTCAGAGATCAAGAAGAGTTTATCAACCGAGGCCCGGACTTCTATCTCGCGTGGGGGCGGCACTTCGGACGGTAGGTTATATCGCGTGTTGTGTCCGTGGGACATCATCTCGAGCTCGAATTGTTCTCGCGCAGATTGCACGTCCACCCGACGTCGGGGCATCCCCAAGGTTACCCTGAGCTCCACCTTGTCTACAAGTCCGTCAGTTTCCCCTCGCCCTCGAGAACACCACTCACCGCAGGGAATGCAGGGATGCCAAGTCGACGTACAACTTCGAGCTCGACCAGAGCACGACGACCACGATGTGGCACTCGGACGTCTCGTACGAGCTCCAGCCGCCGGGGCTGACGACGTTCTTCCTGCTCTCGCAGCCGACGACCGGCGGTGATACGCTCTTCACCTCACAGGTCTCGACGCTCAAGAAGCTGTCGCCGCCGTTCGTCGCCTTTCTCCGCACGCTCACGGCCGTGCACTCCGGCGTCGAGCAGGCGGAGTTCTCGCGCTCCGGGAAGCGCGGCGGCGTCGTGCGCAGGGAGCCCGTCGAGAACGTGCACCCCCTCGTGCGGCGGCACCCCGTCACCGGCGAGGAGGCGTTGTACGTGAACAGGCAGTTCACGCGCCGCATTGTCGGCCTCAAACGCGAGGAGTCCAGTAGGTCGTTTTCGATGATGTCGGGGTGACGCATGCTGAACTATTCCTGTCAGATAATATCCTCAATTTCCTGTACGACCACATCGACAAGAGCGGGGATAACCAGGCGCGCGTCAAATGGTCCCCGAATACGGTGGTGTTATGGGATAACAGGATCACTGCCCATGTGAGGGTCTTCTGCTGTGACTGCATGCTGTACTGATCCTTGCGTAGTCCGCCATCGTGGATTATGGCGAGTCTGGAGAGCGCCGCCATGGCGCTCGAATCACTCCGCAGGCCGAGAGGCCCATCCCTGCACAGGATGGCCTCCAGCTGGACTGAATCAACGGGGACAGCAATGCGATACATGCACTTTGACGTCCGAGATGGAGCGTACATTATAAGACATATCGGGATAGCCTCCGACGAACTGCTTGTAAGACAGTCAGAGAAAGGTTGGAAAGAATTTGAAGCAGAGAAATACGATTTACGACAAAAACAGCACTGGATCAAACCTTACTCCGGCAGACCCCAAATCCTGACCTCCCTCCCGCTCGTGCCCCAGATCTCCTTGCTCTGAGCACCGAACACAAGGTCAGAAATATCACCGCCCTCCTCGAACCGCACCAGCTCCTCCCAGCTTTTGTGCGCGTGCACACGCACGCCCTCGTTTCCACCGACGCCCAATAACTGCGCACTGTAGTCGTACACGACCTTGTTGACCTTGAATCCGTCGCCCAAGGCGATCGAGTGCCCGCGCTTTTGCTTCCGCAGATCCCAAATGCCAACAGACGACAGCGAGTCGGGGGCGAGGAGGTGGTACCCATTTTCGGAGAAGCTCAGCGTATTCACCGTGAACGGAACAGCGTCCGGCGGCACGAGGGTAGCGACGATGTCTCCTGAGCGAATATCGAATATTTGGATCTTAGACGTTCCCGTACCCACGGCCAGGAGACAGCCATCGGGGTGCAGCGCCAAGGATGAGAACGGCTCATCTGCCTGCGGCGAACGATAGACCTCGGAGAACGAGGTGAGGTCGTGGAGGGAGTAGGTCTTGTCCAGCGATCCGAGGACGAGGAACGTCGATGTAGGATGGACGGCGAGGCCAGTGACCTCGCCTTTATGGGACCGGATGGTGGACCTCGGGATGTACTCTCCCGAAGCGGAGTCCGGTGACCAGATGCGAGCGATTTTGTCTGCGCCTGCGGAGAGTAACAGTGTCGGGTCTCCTTCGTGCTCTCGGAACGCAACGGTGTGGATCTTTTTGCTGTGTCCTTTCAAAGACGCCAGTACCTTGTCGGTGTCCCTGTCGTATAGCTGAACAACCTTGTCGTTTCCGCCAGTGAGGAACTGCGAGGGGTTGGTGCTGGAGACGGCGATGGACGTTATGCCAGCCGGGGAGGCGGAATGAAGTGAGGGGATCGTGTGCTTTGCGGTGAATGTCTTGACCTGCGCGGGAGTCGCGTAGTCGGCCGGTGCTTTCCGTTTCTTGCGCACAGCGGAGAGAGACTGGGACGTCGCCTCGATTTCGGTGATAACCTTCTCAGAGAGCACCCCCTCTGCGGCTGTTTCCCCGTCTGCCATCTCGACGTCGCCAGACGCGGTCGGCGCAATGCCCATGGATGATTGAACACTTGCAAGAGCACTGTAACATACATGGTTAGTTTCAAAACTCGAACATCGCGCGAAGACCGTCACGCACTCTCTGGCAGCGTCGCGCTCTCGCATGAGGCGCGCAATAACGCGACTTGCGGCATCCTGAGTGTATAGCGAGTAGCTTAGCTCCTGACGCGTCGAGTTATACTGCTGCTTCAGAGTGAAGGTCTCCAGAACCATGGCGTCCCATTCATTTTGAAGGGACGTCAACAAGGCAGGAATAGATGAATGGGTCGGGGGACGCGGTGGTGCAGCATTTGGGCCTACGCAAAACATTAGATGATAAGGAGAAGATATGCAAAGGTAAGACGCGTATACGCACTGGCTTTTACAGCAACAAGGTCGCTCTCTTCGAGTTTTTCCCCTGTTATTGGGTCGGTGCCATTCTCCGTTATGTATTTCTGGATGAGGCGGCGCTCGTAGATATGGCCAGACTTTGAAGAGATGACGGGGTCCTGGGGTGGTTCACCGGAGATTGCACAGAAGAACATGGTGCCGTCGACGTTGCAGACGGTGAGAACAGAGGTCGCGCGTCGTCCAATTTGGCGCCGACCCGAGCGAGGACGCTTGTTGACGGCTGTTTGCTCCACCGCACTCAGTACCCTGCACCATGTCCGAAAAACAGCAGCGTCTGGTCCTTTCTATAATCGACTTTCTTAACCAATCTATAGAAGATGGGACGATCCGGCAGGACGACAAGGAGAGCTTGGAAGTTGCAGGTGCGTCCGAGTTTCTGTGGGCCGCAGCGACATCTTGCCGAACCACAGACGCGCGATCCAACCAGTCCAGTGCATTGGGGAGGCATTCGGTGTAGATCCCGAGGACAAAGAGCAGGTCGAACGGCTCAGCGTGAAACCCGCCACTCTGCCCACCATCTTTGACGTCTTCCTCAAGACGCGGGACAAGATAGGCTCCGGGCAGCCTTCGGGCTCGGCGGCCCCCGTTTCCCCTCCGAAGGCACCGTCTGCGGAGGAGAAGGCTTTGGCAGAGAAGTCAAAGCAGCAGGGAAATGCTATGATGGGAAGCAAGAAGTACGACGAGGCTATCGAGGCTTACACTGAGGCCATCGCGATCGATCCTCACAATCCCATCTACTACTCTAATCGCGCGGCCGCGCATTCCAGCAAAGGCGACCACCTCTCTGCCATCTCGGACGCCGAGAAAGCAATCGAAGTGGACAGTACCTTCGCCAAGGCTTATCACCGTCTAGGGTCTGTGATTGTCCGAACCACTGCGCAGCGCCAATACTTACTGACTTTTCTCTTTAGCCATGCTCAATACTCCATCGCCGACTACAAGAAGGCGGCGGCTGCATTCCGTAGCGGTCTGGAGCTCGATCCTAACAATGCCGGTCTGAAGTCTGGTCTGGAAAACGCCGAGGCGCGCATCGAGTCGGACGAAGTAATCTCACCTCGTGCGACCTCTCCCTCAGCGGATGCAGGAGCAGCTGGAGGTATGGGCGGCTTAGCCGATGCCATGCGGAATATGGGCGGTGGTGCAGGTGGAATGCCAGACATCGCCAGCATGATGAACAACCCGATGATGATGCAAATGGCCCAGCAAATGATGGCGAATGGCGGAATGGAAAGACTCATGTCCAACCCGGCCGTTGCGAACATGGTGCGTTATCTTGTGTTTACAATCCATGTGCCACGCGTGATAGATCCTTCTTCTTGGAATCAGATGAACAGAGTTAACTCCGGTGGGGGCATGCCTTCAATGGCGGAACTTATGTCGGATCCATCACTGCGCGACCTGTACGTCTACTTTTTGCCTGCCATCGTTTTCTGCTGATTCCTCCATCAGTGCCAACCAATTCGGCGGCGGTCAAAGGTGAAATCTGTGTTCTCGTAAGTTGTGCTGGGGGCGGTACGATACATGGATACGAGATGGAAGACATTGGAAATGAACTTGGTTCTGATGTACAACACGATAATTGCATGGTAGACGAGGCAAGTGAAGGAAAGTTGGGACAACTGGGATACATCTTCAGGCAGGTGATACAAAGTTGGTCGCTTGACGAATGCACGAAGGAGAAGACCGCGACAGAGCCAAAGTTGGAGTTTGCGTGAAATCATGTGGGTATAGTGACATAGTGATAGAAGAGCTTCAAGCCTACCTGTCTGGAAGTATTAGTCTGAAAGTAACTGGCGTTTTCGAGAGACAACCGGAGGTAATGGTTGAGCGTGATCTTGCGAGTTTCCCTTTCGCTGCGAAGACTGGAGACAGACACGTTAATATACATAGGAAGAACATGAATCGAGAGCGACGGACATCATCCACAACCGGTCCAGTGACGCCACGATCTTCCGACCGTGTCGGGGGGGTTTTATCTGAAGACGACCGTGGGTACTGTGAATTCGTAGGTGAGGGGTCGCCGACCGCTCCGCCGGCACGGTTCCCGAGCGCGATTTCGAGTTCTTTGACACGTTCTTTGTAGTGTCTAGGAGTGAAGATCAGTGTGATGAACTGGGATGCAGACATCATTTCTAAGCGTCGACTTACGCTCTCGATTGACGAGCCCAGCGCTCAAACTGAGCCGCCCTGGTTTCGGCCTTTGAAACCTTCTGCTGTTCCTCTTCGAGTTGTCTCTTTAACTGGGCGATTGTTTCACGGGCGCTATCCAGTTCTCTAGGCGCCGCAAGGTGGAATGTGAGTTGCGTGCCACAGACGGCTTCGACAGAGTTCTTACTGTGAATGCTTTGCAGACGATGCCCCCAACGAATCAATATTGCTCTTGTGGAACGATGCTTCACCTTCCGCAGCCCTGCATCGCTCCTCGAGAGCCCTGATTTTGTCTTCTCTCTCCGAGCAGAGGCTAGAGTCCGTTGCCGGTCAGTCGTGGCTGGCTGGATCAAGAATTAGGCAATGGGCTGCGGCGACAACGCACCTTTGCAATTGAGAGTAAGTTTGTGCATGGGCTTCCTTCATTTGATCAAGAGAAGCGGAGAGGTCTTGTTGACGCCGCCTGGCGGTAACGTTAGTCAACATGCGGATCTGCATTACAGGACAGGTGGACGCACTCGTGTGAGAGCTGGATATATGCAACCAGATCGTTCGCCGACGGCTCTGAGCCTCCGAATCCACCACTCTCGGTTCGCCTTCGTTTCCACGGGGAAGAAGCGTCTTGAACAAAGCTTCCAAACAGATCTTTCGCAACGGGTGTGCTTTGTGGCCACGGTCAGAGACAATGGCCTGAAAAAGACCGAGGCCAAGCGCGGACAACTCGTTGCATAGACTCACCTGTTTTCAGGTTTGAACACACCTTCCTGGGAGCGCTGGGACAGCTGAAGTCCCTCAAACACATTTCCTGCATCGCACCGGGCAGATGCCACGCGCTTCAACGCGTCAAAAAGCTTCCTCTCTCCTCGAAGAGCTTGCTGCTTCTCCATGACCAGCTCTTTATGTTTCTTGTAAACATCCTCGATGTGTCTGACTAGCGCGGCTGAGTCTAATGGGACGCTTTCAAGTGCTCTCTGAATGCGACAAGCGGGGCATTGCGTGGAGATTGAAGGGACGCGGGAGCAATCTTGGCAGAGATCGTGTTCTAGGGATGCGTAAAAACAGTGTCAGACGATACGCATTCATGAGAAAACGGCGAACGTACTGCAGTCTAGTACAAAAGAATCTTCAAGATGGATGGGGCAGCCACAGATACACCTGTTCATCGTTGGCGCATACACGGGGAGGTGGGTGTTTGAGAACTTGGCACTGACAGAGTTTGAGTTTGGACGAGTCCCGGCGGTTTGGCGGACGCGTTCGCACCGTTGCCAGTTCAGTCCACGTGTCCTGACGTTTCCGCTTCATCGACTTTGTTAGTTGGTGTCACATTTTAGAGGCAACCGAGCTTGCTTGAGCTGGCTATTCAACGAAGCAATAGTCGCACAAGATGTTCATTCGAAAACGGCGTCTAATTCACTTCTCGTCAGATATTAACATTACTTCTCCCCACCTAGCGTATGAACAATTAAAAGGTCGTGACGGGTATAATTAAGCAGAACAGTCAAACGCCTGCCACTTGCCGCTGCATCTTCTCGGTCACCTTGCGTGCCAGCGTGGGAGGAACTTTGTCCAGCTGCGCAGGAGACCCATGGGGATGTCCCTACAGACGCAATAGATCAGAACACAGCTGCCTTCAGAGGAACAAGGCGTACATGGGAAAGATGGTATCGCAAACCACTCAGCTGTTTGTAAACCTGCAGACAGTTCGGGTGCGGACATGGGTGGATCTTCTTCGGTTTCTTTGAAGAAGGTGGGAGAGCATCCACACCCGGCGGTTGATCACCCTGAACAGTGATGCGGTTGGGGTCCGTAGCCGTAAACGTGGTGATGGCCTGCAAGAAATGGGCTTTCGAACTACACGCTACGTCAGGCGAAGTCGGCAGGCAATAGGGGGGTGATACTTACACCTGAAGATGATATTGCAAGCCATTCACGCTCTAACCTATTGTATGAGATAGCACATCGACTCAAGCGAGCACAGCACAAACCTTCCATCCCTTGCCGCAGCCTTGTAGACCGCACCTATAGGGTTTATGATCTGGATCGGTGACTTGATCGAGTTGATGTTCACTTCGGCAGTGATCGGACAACTCTTTCGAAGTAGCATATCGTGCCGGACCGTCGAGGGAGTCGGTCCAACATTTTGGATCCCCGCAAGCATAACCTAGTACTGAAGGGCTACAACGACTGGTGTCAGACCCTGCTTTCTTACCAACATCATTAGGGTACTTACTCAGGACTGGCGGCTAGATTGGAGGACAGCCGTGGAGGTGGGCTTTGACTCCCATGTTCACGCCGCTTAGAGACTCTCGGTACGACAGGACGAGCAGCCGACGAGCGGTAGAATGATGTAGGAGGATTATGAGAGGTATTATCTATTGAAGGACCTGCTGCAGGAGTGAATGAAGGCGAGGCAGGGACGGGGGCAGGGACGGAAGGCGGCTGAGCAATAGGTGCGGGGGAGGTAGGAGTAGAAATTATATTTTCAGTAGCAATGTTCTCATCCTGGTCGTAAGGTGGTTCCGATGGTCTCGGCGGAGAATATCGTTCATACATGTGATCCGGAGAGTGTGCATGTGGCGAACGAGCTGCATCGTCCACGTCCATATTCATATGATGTTCAGTGGGAGGCGGATGCGTTTCATAGTCCATAGTAACAGGAGAGACTTCAGATCCCAATTGATTGGTATCTCCGTGGAAGTCTCCATGCGAGGAGACAGGCGGTTCGGAGAATGCCAGACCATGACGAGAACCCGAGGCGTCGAACGAGGCACCAAGAGACGAATTCGAATAATGATATGACGGAGTTAAGGCGGCATCCACGTGGAACGGATCTCCCAGACCTGATACGTTAGCAGAAGAGGGGATGACCGTCCCTGCAACGGACGGGTGAGACTGCATGCCGACCGCCATCTCCGGGGAAAGCATAGCAGGCGTCAGTTGCATAGACCAGAACTGGTCGAAGATTCCCCAGGGGGCCGTCAGATCACCCGGTGGCTCAATAGGACTCGGCTGCACCGGAAATGTGGAAAATTCCGAGGGCGCGTCATTGCGCAGGGCGGAGGCACGCTTCCTTTCCAACAGCCGCCATCTACGCGTGTTTAGAAACGGCATGTGGCCGACAGACAAAGAGAACGTACCTGTTTCTACATCCCAGACTGCTGCGCTTCAACTCGTTGCCAACTGCAACCCACTTCCCACCCAGCCGAGCGTACAGGTCCAGCAGTCGGGCGTCCTCCGCCTCTGTCCAATCGTCTTTTTTGAGGGAAGGATCCAAAGCCTCTCGATAGCGTTTCGAGCAAGCATCGTCTGTCCTTCCGGGTATATGTCGGGCAATAACAGACCATTTCGCGCCTTGCGCGCGGTAGAGGGTCAGGAGTGTCTCATCCTCCTCCCTTGTCCAAGCAGATTTCTTGATCGATGGAGACAGAGAGTGAAGCCAGCGCTGCAACAGAGGTCAACAAGTTCTAGGACCACTGATCAGACACAAATCGAGGGCAAGCACCTTTCGACATGCTTTATTCGTTCGCCCGGGAACATGTACTGCGATGGTCTTCCAATCTGCGTTCTCCCCAAATTCCTCCACGGCCTTAGTGAGCTGTTGATCCTCCTGGGATGTCCATGGGCGACCAGTAACACGATCAGCCATACAACAAGAAAACGAGAAACCCAAGAGATGCGAGTCAAGTCGAGACGGTGCTGAAAGAGGAGAAGGAGCCTCAGGAAGCCACAATGTCGGCACAAAAGGTCGATCGCGTTACGTAAACACCCCAGGCGCGCCGCGTCGGCGTGACCGTTCCAGTTGCGCGACCCGTCCGACCCATCCTCCTTCTCTTTCACCATGTCTCTTGTCCAAGGCTATTCGTCGGACGAGGACTCTGGTCTCTTGGACAGCAACGATGCCTTCAATCTCTCGGCCATCTCATCTTCGAAGAGGCCTCGTATGGAAGAGTCCGCCTCGAAAACGCAATTCAAGGCAGCCCCAGATGTCTTAGCAGAGGTATGTCTTTAATCAAAGCATAGGAGGGCGTATGTGACATAGGCATCCCCAGGACCCTCTCAAGCAGACTTCCCTTATCACTCGGCCGACCGACACGCAGATGAACGTGAATATTCCTTACAGTGACATGACCCTCCCCGTCCAGGGCCCCGAAAATCCGTTCGGCGACCGCAATCGCTTTCTGAACCAAAACGCGCTCGCAGGGCATGTAGAGGAGCAGGCTATGACAGAGCACGCTTTTCGCGCCCAGCACCTCACACATTCCATCCTAGGCTACTCCGCGAACCCCTCAGTGGATCCAAACGCGCCTGCTATCCTTGGATCGCTTGAGGCCGCACAGGCCAATGGCTTCGCTACTTTGGACACTATCCGTCCTACACACGGGAAGAAAAAAGAGTTGAAGAGGAAGCGGAAGGGGAAGGGTGACCTTGAAGTTGTAGATGGCGACGGCGCGTATGTCGGTCCATGGGCGACGTGGCAAGGTGAAGAGCTGCAGGGCGCCCTGCCCGATGCCGCCGACATGGAGGAGGACGAGGAGGAAGAGGAGGAGGAGGAGGAAGTCGTTGTCACGAAGAAAGCAAAGCCGAAGCGGGGAGCGTACGGGCAGGAGAGCTCCGTCTTCCACGGCAAGTCTATGACCGATTACCAAGGCCGAACGTACATGCATCCGCCGTTGGGGGAGGCGCCCCATCTACAGTCGGAACCTGGAACCGAGGAGACGTTCATTCCGAAGACGTGTATCCACACTTGGACCGGACATACGCAAGGCGTGTCTGTCATCCGCCTTTTCCCCGAGACTGGTCACCTTTTGCTGAGTGGATCTATGGACACGAAAATCAAGGTGAGTCCAAGTGTATGTTACGTTTGAACCCTCGGTGATCCTGGATGTGCAGCTTTGGGATATCTATACGCATGGGAACTGTCTGCGGACTTTCCACGGCCATGTCAAAGCCGTGAAAGACGTGACGTTCTCCAACGATGGACGGAAATTCTTGTCATGTGGGTATGACCGTCAGATGAAGCTGTGGGACACAGAGACGGGCCAATGTCTGCAGCGGTTCAGTAACGGCAAGATTCCGTACGTCGTACGGTTTCATCCGGACGAAGACAAACAACATATATTTCTGGCCGGTATGTCTGATAAGAAGATCATACAGGTGGGCTCTTTCTACGCCATTCAGCCACAACTCCTTGACCTTCTTGTCCCTAGTATGACATCAACACCGGGGAGATTACCCAAGAGTATGACCAGCACCTGGGCCCTGTGAACACGATAACCTTCGTGGACGAAAACAGGAGGTTCGTCACGACCTCCGATGACAAGACGATCCGCGCTTGGGATTTCGACATTCCCGTCGTCATCAAATACATCGCTGAGCCGCACATGCATTCGATGCCTGCCGTTACGCTCCATCCGTCCAGTTCGTCGCTTATCCTTATTTTCATGCTCCGCCGGACAACACTAATGGATATATGTCAGAAAAATACTTTGCAGCGCAGTCCCTGGATAACCAAATACTAATTTACAGTACAGATAACTTCCGACAGAACCGCAAAAAGCGGTTTGCAGGCCATTCAGTGGCGGGTTATGCATGTCAGGTGGGCTTTTCTCCAGACGGGAAGTGGATCAGCAGTGGAGACGGGGAAGGAAATGTTGTATTTTGGGATTGGAAGACGGGTCGGATCAAGTCACGTCTACATGCACACTCGAAGGTCGTCATTGCGCACGAGTGGCTGCCACACGAGACTGTAAGCACCAGAATTCTCCGGGTCCGCTCCAGAGTTCAGCTAACGCACTGATCATCAACAGTCGAAGGTCGTGACTGCATCCTGGGACGGTCTTATCAAGCTCTGGGTGAGTCGTGGCGCAACCTTGCTTCGCGATGCTCGTGCTCATGCTCGCGTCACAGGACTGACATCGTCCATGCTCTACGCTTGTACTTCTAATATCATGGGATCGTGTTTTTGATCCATCAATCGACCGAGCAAGACCCGTTCAGGCTTTGGTTTTCCGAATTCTCCAGCACGCCTGCTTGCCTCGTTCTCGCGTTGAGCTCTGATGGATTGAAGCCGTCAAGAGAACATCAGTTGCAAGCGCAAACTGGCGTAGATATATTCTCAGCCTCGGGGTCGCTGCCGAGGAGCCCCTAGGGTTCAAGCTTCAAGTGGGAGCACAGCCTGCTCCGAGTGTCGGCTTGTGTTTGATATCCTACACTGATCCATCGCGCGTCAATTTTGGAGATCAATCTACGCTACTTTAGATAGTCTCAGAGAGCCCTCGGTCAGCACTCAAGCTTGCACTCGCTTCCGCTGATCCCTCGATCCCGCTGATCCGGCCCGCCGAGTCGTTCATACCAGGGCCTCGCTCGTCGGATCGTCGCGACCTCGCAAGCCCCGCTGCCGGGTCGCGTGCATACGTTCTCGCGTTGAGTTGACGGGCCCCACTGGCGCTTCGGGGCGAACGCGTCGCGGGTACAGATAGGCACCTCGATAACGGCTGCGATGGTGTCATCGTCCAAGTATGCAGCGCATAGGCTATGGTTTACTACTTGTCGATGGGGCGTGTTGTGTGGGCCGAGGGCACGCTGCAGAGCGTTTAGAGAGGGGAGAGTTTGGGGGTACAGTGCGTGGATGCTTCGCGCCAGGCCCCGCCTCGGTGCAGCCCTTGCAGGCGCGGCCGTTGAGCGAGGCCCGGGAGGCTCGGCAGTGGGCAGTGGGCTCGGTACCGGGCTAAATTTGCCCAGCTGGATCAGAGTCGTGTTGGGAGAGGCACCGGGCGTGCCTCCCGACTTGTCGTGATTTCCCCTTGATTTTGCTCCCTGAGGTGAAATGCACTGGTGTTGGTACCTATGTATGTGTGGTGGTGGTTGCGATGAGCGCAGCATCAGCGTTGAATTGACGTCGTATGGTTCCGCTGGTGGTTGCGGCGGCGGCGAAGGCAACGGAGCCAGATCGCGTGTAAGTACGGGCTTCGCAGGTGGGCGCCGCGGCTTGCGGGACGGTAGCTTATAGATTGAGTTTTGCTTGGGCGTCTGTCGGCAGGGGGCCGTCCTTATGCAGGAATATACAAGAGACCAATCTACGATTGCTAGCACGCGCATGCGAGCCCGGCGACGATCTGAGGAATATTGATCGACACTACAAAAGTGGTTGCTCCCGCAGTCCGACAACGCCCGTCGCTGGTGGTGGCGGCGGCACCGCTGTACATCTATTCTCAGAGTCTCTGAGCGTCTGCGGAGCAACATATCAAGTCGTTGGCGGCGGTCGTCGAGCCGGAGAGGCCGTGCAGCGTGGCCGTAGCCGCTGTAACACAGGATACCATAGGACGCAGCCAAGGCACGCGTTGCATAAGCATCCGATCGCCGAATTAAAATTAAATACTGCGCAAGGGCGCCGTGCCTGGGCTGGATGGGGGTTATCGTAACGGCGGCCA